>APFE031511390.1:20516-38755 GCA_000404065.3 Pinus taeda
GATATGGACTTTAATCGTTCCTCCTCTTTCTTCCTAAGTGTGACCTATGCACTATTTTTCATTTTAAAAAAGCATTGGAAAGGAAAATGTGGTGAAATCCTTAAACCATATAAAAATTTGACTCTTGATATAGTTGTAAATGTCAAACCCTACCTCTCTTTATCTCCAATATATATAGTAGCTCGTTGTAAAGTCATCCCCTATGATTTGTGTATAGTGAAAGCCCACACCTTTTTTAAAGGAATCTATTTAACATCCCGTTTAACAATAGTTGTTATTGGCACAATGCTTAAACAATTTATATCAAATGGAACACTTGTTTACTTTTCAAAAACAATTGTTGTGAACAATAGAAGCTCGGGCGACTTTGAACCAAGAATATAGAATATATCTTCAATATATCCAAGTGCGTCATTAACCAACCCAACTTTAACCCAAAAATTACATGTCAACGTGACACGCTCTCCATGAAATAACAACACTTGATGGTCCAACACATCGTCATCGTTGTCAACTATTTTTGTTCTTCTAGTGAACTCTACAACACACCTCATGGTTGGACAATTTAATGATTTAATCATCTTCTGATTGTGCAGGTTGACCAAATTATTCATTGCAAACAAGTGAATTGAAGAATTAAAAAAAAATATTTTACTATGGATGTAAGCAACTGCCAACATGTGACATGAGAAGATACCAATCATGCAGAAAAGATTTTTATTTCTAATATTAGTTAAAATATTGCGAAAAGAGACTTGTCTATGATCACCTCCTTGTTGTCTGAAATTTTTATCCAAAGTCACAATAATATTGAAGCTTTTCCACAACACTTAGCCTATTTTTTTACGTGCATACAAAAGTTTATCCTTAACAAAAGGAAGTTTGGCCAAGTTCACCCACAAAAATCATGGACCTAACACCAAAAGGAGAAGTATTGTTATTAGGAAAGGCTTATCTCAAACATGAATGTTTTTATATAAATAACCTTGGACCTATCAATCTCAATTCATCAATCAAAACATATCAAAAGTGCCTCATTTCTTCTTGAAACATTGTTAGATCCTAGCAATTCAATGTTTTCATATATTATGTATGAATTTTAAAGTTGAGTGTATTGTTTTCCATGTATATTAAAAGAAACTATACTAGTTAGACCAAGCAATAAGAGTGGTATTATACCATCCATTGTAGAAGCAGAAAGAGCATGAGAAATATAGTGAATAAGAGAAGACCTTTCAGTTCCAACTATTCCTTGAATAATTATCTTTAAAGGATCATTTCTTCTAGCATCAATAAAGTGGCATATAATGATTTCAAAATGAGCTCGTTGTTTCTTTGATAAAGACGAAGGTGGAACTATTGTCTCCCCAATTGAGTTTCCATTGAATACACCTACAGACTGGGAATATGTTATAAAATGAATAACATTTTCAACAATTTCATTTCACACCATTATTTCCTACAAATTATAATGAATATCATAATCCCTTCTACCAAGATTGTCAAAGTCAAAAATGTCAACATTGTTTGGAGGAATAATCTAGAAAAGAACCTACCATTCTTCAAAATCTCAATCAATATTATCTTCATGAACAAGGGATTAACAATACTATTCATTATTCTCATTGGGAAAAATAGATCAATCAACATGCCATTCAAAATATCTTAAATTCCTTCAATTTTTAATGATAGTTTCACTTGAAAGTCCTATATCTGAAGCAATCTCATCAAATGGCTTGCACAAAAACAACTCAGTACAACAAAAAATTTCAAACTCTTCTGACTCTCCCCATTCATAATAGCATAAAATCATGGCCACACAATAATAATGGCATGCACATATTATGGTCTCCATGGCTCCTGCCTACACTTGGCATAAAACTCCATGACCTTGTTGTTTCTATCAAACACAAATGTTGCAAATAATGGAGGTGATTTTGATAAAACTAGACAAAATTGTTTTCCTATGAAATTTCAACAGAATGCTCCAATAATTTTTGGAATACTTTATTGAAAACATTTAAGGGGAAAAAATTCCAAATACACATAAAAAGAGGTAGCTTTAGTAACATATTATAGGTTTCTGATACTCCAATGTCACGCTCAAGAAGTATTTATGCAAGAAACCTTATATATGCAGAGAATGCAGAAGTGTTAGATCCACTTGAACTTGCAACCCTTGCCAACATTTCATGATAACTTTAAGATATTATTTCTTCCTTCCAAGAATGTTTTTCAATATATTTTAAAAAAACATGTCGAGAAACAATTGGTTGACAGTCGACATTTTCTCACCACATTGTCAGAAGATCAACATTGGGAACATTTAAATGGTCATCATTCCATGCTACTTCATATTTATTTTTCACTTTTTCATCTATGAACATTATACACCGATCATCGGCTTTTCATGGAGCATATTGGCAACATGAAAGGATAAACCCCTTTTTCTGTAAACCAAAATCAACATTACATTTTGTGTGCCTTTGGACTCTGTTCACCAAATGCTCCAATTCATATGCCCTCATTTTTGTGTGTCTAAGATAACACTTATGTACCCATGATGTTTAGCTGAATACTCACCTTTGATATGATTTATGATGATTTCTGATTCTCCATGGATTGAAATTATTTTAGCTCTTGATCTCTTTAGTAACTACAACCCAAGAGTAAGTGCTTCATACTCAACTACATTGTTGGTAGATTGGAAATTGAGCTTGTAGGAATATGTATTTGATATACTTTTCTTTGTGTCTAAAATCTACACGCCATCCCCTGCTCCTTCCTTATTGACTACCCCATCAAAATCCATATGTGAAAGGATTTGATCCTTATCATCTTCTATTTCAGTCTTTAGTTTTACTGCTTCTATTTTGCTTGATTGATTTTCCATATCTGACACTTCTTCCTCTAACCATATATCATTATATAGAATAAAGGAATCCATATATGAATGTACATAATACAGTGGGTAATTATTGAGTTTTTCCTTGCTACTTACCATATATTTCATTAGAGCCTCCCTGTATAACCTCCTTTGCTGCCCAAAGACAGGAATAGTTGCATATGTCATGCCCACCTGCAAGGTACCCTTCAACTTTCATCCCCAAGATCTTGACAAGAGCATTCCATATTTAGGAGGTATATTAGCCACAAAAATATCCATGACTACACTTTTTAATCAGATTTGAGCAATGGTTACACATAAATCTTTAATTAAACCTAAGCATCTTACTCTGCTTGAATTAAAAGAGAAAAGTTCTTTATATGGCCTAGTTTTATCTAATCCAAGTTTCTCCATAATCACTCTGGGCATGAGATTATGTGAAACACCAGAATATAGCATCACATTGTGTCAAATGAAATCATGAATGTTAATACTAACATAAAATGGTGGAACATTGCCATGTTGTGACTTTCCTTCAAATTTAGGTCCAAATAACAATTTAGGTTGGTCATCACTTAAGTTCATAGCATTTGTTCCCTCTTCTATTTTTAGTTCTTTTACAACTTGACTTCTAGACATATCATTTTTCACCAATTCAGCTAAAGGAATAGAAATTTTAACCTTTGATAACTCATTTTCAATGTTGAAAGAAGGTTGAGGATTTTTTACCACTTTTTGAGTTGTATCCTATTTTTGGGGGGTTCCTTTTGGAGGATCAACCCTTGTTTGACTTGTAGAAGGTGCATCTGTTTGGCTCTTTTTAGGAGGATTCGCTACAACTTTCTTATTTCACATATTATATTGTTTGTGTACTTCCATAATAGAATTTTGATAACCCTTTTTGTAATCCTCTGACTCCATAGGCATAACATCTTGTTGTGTTAGCAAGAACATATCTTGTTCCTCTTTGGTAAAAACAAATCGTCTATTTCCCCTTCACCAAAAATATTAATATGATTCTTTTCTAATTTATCTACTGCCTCATGTTCTTCCTCTGCATAATTTTTTAGTAAAGGAGGTCTATTTTTTTCTTGATTTTCTAGGTTTCTTTGCTCTCTTTGTTTAACTTGGGGCTATTTCCTTCTAAAATTTGGATTCATTATCTGAGGAACCCCTTGTTGTTCTCTTGGTGGAGCTTTATCTACCAAATTCATTCTTTCCATCATCCTTTTCATAGTTTTCACTAAAATGTCTCGATTTGATCTGATGAAGAAGAATGTTCTTCTTTAATGATCACTCTTCTTTCGACTTTTAATTTTTCTCTTTTGGCTAAGAAATTTTACTCTACACTAACAACATTTGTCTTAATTTCTTCTAGAGTATCTGGATTTATTTCTCTCAGTTGATAAGCCATATCAACATCAAATCCATCTGAAAATCAAATTAATGCTAGTCTTGGTGGAGGTTTTATTGCTGCTAGAATAGAATTAAGATATTGTTAAATCTAATGCAATAATCCTGAAATGTTTCACCTGGAGCTTTCCTTAAACTTTCACATTTTGCAAGGATTTGAAGGGGATTATTTTTCACTTCCCATCTTGAAAGGAAGTTTTAGTGAAATTGTTGTAGATCTGTTATACTGCTTGTTGGTAACCCTCTGTACCATTTTTGAACTTCCCCCGTGAAACTTTATGCAAAGAGCCTCATTATCACAGAATCATCATCAACTTCTTCTACGTCCATGAATTCATTCATTTTTTCTATGTGTTATTGTGTTGTGATAGGCCCAGTGCCATCAAATTGGGGTATGCATTGTGCATAATTCTATGACATGACATTCAAAGAGACTTGTACGGCCAAAGGGGCATAATGAGCCCATGATTGGAATATGAGAGGAGGAAGAAACTGTAGTTGTGCTTAATGTTAGGGGTGGTAAAGGAGGTGAAACTATGACTTGATGAGCCGATATAAAAGGGTTCTGGGTTAGAGATGAAATGGGAATAGTGGAAAAAAGTGAAATTGCAATGGTAGTTTGTTGACTTATAAATGGTTTCTGAGCAGCCTCATTCAGTTGTGTCACTAGATATTCAAGGTTTTCAAACTGTTGTACAACATCTTTATCCGAATCTAAAATGATAGGCTTATGTGCTGAAATATGAGGTTTCAAAATGGATTCATCAAAGATTGTCTCAAGGATAAATATTTCTGAAAAGACTATGCTCGAAGGGTAAATAAATTTCAATATCCTCAATTTTTATAAAACTTTATGGTAGAGAATTATATCTTGGCAGATCGCTATTGATTGCTTGAATTTCTGTAAAATTATTTTTCCTAGTCAGCTTCTTAGGATTATTTACAACTTTAGGTTGGTTAGGATCTGGGTGGGATCCGATGTAGATTTTCCTAGAAGCTAGATATTCAAATAGATTATTTACACCTAGGTACATATACAAATTTTTGGTGGAAATTCAGCCTAATAGCTTCTACTTCACTGTCACCCATAGGAAATATATTTTGAGTTTTGAAATCAATATTTACTAGGGAAATATTTTTTTTTGAATTTTGTTGACAGTGTTGGACCTGCCAACATGTCAAGGGGATCTCCCCAATAAGAAGTCCCAATTAGGCCTTAGATCGATTGGTGTAGGAGTCCCAATAATGGATCGTTAGGTAATGCCTTGCCCGCGATGTCGCACAGAGGCAAGTAATATAAGTCTGTTAGTAGCAAGGGTGTGATTGATGCAGTGAGTCAAGGAAGGTGTATGAGAGGTTCTAACACTTCAAAGGTAGAAGAAGGTGAAGGTGAGTTCCAGGTTGAAAGGGATTAGTCCCAACTCATCTAAGAACACACAACACAAAAGGACATGCACAACTTCTAGTGGAGCATTCCAGTCAAATGCGACAGTCACATCATACAAGGTAACAAAACACGTACAAAACTCATGGATCAGTTCGAGACGAGTGCGACATTTGTTACATCATGGTTCATGTGAAAGGCTTGTCTTATGTCCAGCAGAGCAGTCGACATGGACGGTGACAACATTAACAACATATACAACACATTAACAAAAATATTAAAATAATTGCATTTGAATCAGTTCAGACACAAGTATGTAGGTTAAACAACATATATCATTAAAGAAACTAGAGCAGTCCAGCTACAATAACAACATATGCGTGAAAATGTTCTGGCTCTTATTATATAAAGAAGTGTAAGTCTCAATCATACAATACATCCATGAAAACCTGCTAGCCCCAATAGTCGAACATTAGAGCCACATCCACCTACTCCTCCAAAGAGATGTACTAGCTCTGTGCAGTGGAGAAGCCAAGGCGCGTCACAATATTGTCCAATCCTTCTTCAAGATAGTCTTAGTAGAAGCTTGGCTGACCAAAAGCCTATACAATGAGTTATGAGGGACTATTTATAGCAAACGGTGGGGTGACCCTTGACATTCCCCTTTGTGACCATTCAACTACCCTCATGACTCTTCACCTATTCTATGACTGTTACATCCACTATTGAGACTTGACTTACACTTGACATAACTCAACATTACAATGCACATGTACCCATGTGAAAAATGGCTTGGACAAGCCAAATTGGACATCATTCGGACTTAGACAACCATAGAATTCCAACTGCTCGACATCCTCATGCTGATCAATAGTGACATATTGATGCCAAGATTGGTAGTCCTTGATAGTGTCTGTGTGTTCTACTGGGACATCCATCTGAAACGTGAACCTTGTCTCCATAGCATCTACGTACACTACTCGGGATCCTCTATCCAACTCATCTCTAAGCATGCACATCATTGTCTTCAATGTGGTCGGACCAGTAACATACGTACGCATGATGTCTTCACTGATAGGCAAGTCCGTGTTGGTGGTGGTGCACATTAACTCATCGAAGTACAAGTCAAGCTCTTGTCGGGCCTCCTTCTTTGTGGTTACTTGGGTGAGAGTCCCAGGTGATGGGATCACATGAGTGTGCACTATAACATCCATGCTTTTGAATGCTCATGCATGGGAAGCTTGTATGCTAGTGATGAGTTGTAGTAGGTCTTCATAGTTCTGGATCTGACTTCGGATACATGCTTGCATCTTGACCACATTGGCCTTCATTATCTTTGGCAAGTGAAGCGGGGCTCCCTTGTAATTCATTGGCCATGCTTGCATGTTATCAACATCAACATGTATGTTCTTCAAGATGTGTGCTCTTCTTGCACATCCTTGCTACCATCTGTGCTGATGGAAGACTGTTTGGTGCACGATACCAAACATGGAGTACAATGATCGCATACTTATCTAGGGACAATAATTCTTCTATTATTTCCTTCTTCAGTTCGGCTCGAGAAGACATTGTCACCAATTCTCCTCCTTTCTTGGCCACTTGTAGTTCCTTTGCCATTCGTTCATTCTAAACTATGAGGAAATGAACACTTGAGCTAGTGGCTTGGGAATACACTCTAGTTGCATCAGCCAAAGCAGCTAGATGCTTGTGCACATTAGTCACAATCACTTTTTATTCAACTTGCATAGGGGATGTTTGGTCCTCTAGAGTCGGTACTCTCTAAGATTGTACAACTTCGTGATGAGATTCATCAAAGGGGATGGTGTGAATCTCTGCTTTCGGCTAACCACCAAGTATCTTAGTGCCTCCTTGGTCATTTGAGACTTTCTCATCATCAAGATGCAATGAAGTGGGTGAGTAGACCTCTTTTTTGTAAGGCATGAAGTCGGTATCTTGATCCAACTCCTACTACTCCATGTCTGCATCCAACTATTCAAGTTCCTGTTCTATCTCATGAAAGAAGTCTTTCCCCTACGATGGTTCACCCTGTTCACTTGATGCCAGTTGTTCAGATGAATCAACTACTTGTACAATCGTTGCTTCGTATGTATGCATGTGATGCACCCCCTGCTGAATTTATTGCTACTGCACCTCCTTCCCCTGTTGGTGCAACTCTTGTTCTTTCCGAAGTTACTCCCTCATCTCATGCAACTCTTTCTCTTCTTCTTCCATTCTCTTCTTATCCCTCTGCATTCGTGCGATTCGCTTGTCGTGCTTCTACCTCTCCGCTTGAATAGCGATAACTAATTGTTCTACAAGTGGATCTGCTCGAAACTTGCAACTTTTCTCCTTGTCCATGTGGTCGACAATATTCCTCTTCCCTTTGTCACACACAGGTAGGCTTGGCTTTGTTGCCTCTGCTATTGCTGCTACTTTTGCTACTGTTGGTGCTCTTCGTGATGTTGCTTCATGCTGCTTTCCAAACCACTCTACGGCGAAGATGACCTATGCATTGGGTCTAGAGGAATTGTAGCAGTATCTCCATGAGTCCTCCTCACCCCAATGACATGCCTCATGGATCCAGTTGAACTGAACTCTCATGCAGTGTCCTTCACAACAGAATGTGGGTCATATGGGTTGAAGCTTTAGAGGTCGAAAGGATACTTCCTCATCTGTTCTGGTTCAACATCCGCTTGCTTCATACTCCAGATCTCATATAACCCAATACACAACGGAAGAGTCGGCCAAGATACCCTCTTCTTCTGCTGCAGTCTAGTTTTCAATCCTGCCAAGATGTGGTACGCTGCTTCCTGCATGACAAGCACGTCCTAGGCAAACTTTGGCAGAACATGCAGAGACTTCTCCGCATTGAACACTTGGATGAACGTGCTGGATGGTGAGGCAGACAAATTTACGATGCCTAGCAATGCCTTCATTAATTCCTCTGACATGCAAGGTGGATCCTGTTCGAATATCAACCTGTACACTGGGGTGAAAAAATGGTCAGACAACCATATGATCACTCATCTGAAGATGCTTTCAGAAAACAACTTGAAATTCTTATTCACAACAGTCTTTGCCGGTGACCATGCCCATTCCAAGCTCAGGAACTTATGTCGGGCATAGAATGCATCTAGAATGTAGGCGGAGATGTAAATATCTTGATGCATGCATTTAGGTGACTGTTGAGCCTTCATGACTTGTTCCTTCAGCTGATGAGCCAGTGTGTTGGAGTAGTTGCATGGTCTTGCTTTTGTAGCTAGTTGGTCCAGTGCGATCACCCAACTCTGAAGGAAGGTTTCAGTGCTTGCTTAGCCACTCAGTCGACATGTGAGTATGACCAATTATTGGCATGCCTTCCTCAATATCTTTGTTTTGTAGATCTGGTTGTGTGTCATCCTAAAGAAACCTTGGTCCTTTACCCAATCCTTTAGAATGTCTTTGGAGTGAGCTCTGATGTTGGGCAAGATGAATGGAGTCATGACAGTCATGGGCTCGGACATCTGATACATCTCATCATAATCTCATGCCCAGAAGGTTGCAAGCTTCGTCCCACTGACACTACTCAAGGTCATTGTCTCAGGGTCAGTGTGAGAGATGATCTAGTGAATCATGTCCGTGCATGGGAATGTGGGGTATCTGCATGAAATTCGATACAACCCAGCCTTATGAATATTCACGTACACCTGACTATCTTCGTGGTCTTCCCCAAAAGTGCCTACGAATTCTTCATTAACCTCTTGCCACTTCAATTTGATGTCCTTGTCTAGATACAACTTCATATCTTCATAGATCGACAGAGTAGAGGACACCTGCTCAACTTCTACTCCACCTAGAACTCCATCAATGTCTCGTGATTGTGTTTACTTGGAATCCATTGAGACAGATGAAAACAAAGCAAAAAATGAGGAAGGACACAACATATACCTTGGAAACGGATGAGCAAGATTGCACAAATTTTTACTGGGAGGATGAGTGACTGGCTACTAGAACTACGCAAAAGGCAATCTAGGTTGTCTGGGAGGTAGGATTGGATGCTGGATCAATGAAATGCATAATCCAGTTAGGCAGTTGGCTACTGGGATTGTGTAATGCACAATTCCAGCTGAGAAGGATTGACAATTTCTTTGGCCAAGTAGCCACTGTCCTCCAGAAATGTGTAAGACAATCCTGGAGTCTAATGCTGGGAAAGAATGCATAGTTCTGGGAAGGAAGGTGACCCTTCCTTCCCTAGATTGCACAATGCATCCTTGGTAAAGGTAGAGCCCAGGCCAAGGTTGGCCTCACTCGCCGTTGGGCAACTGAAGGTAATTAAGACAGTAAATGCATGGCAACACTAAGTGATAGTATAAGTGATTGACAATGCATGCAAAACATGAATGAATGATTCAGAAAACAGATCAACATGTATGTGGGTGAGGCAGTTTGTCGGTTGGGTGAATGTCTATGAAAAACAATTTCATGCATGTGAAAACAGTGAGATAACAACGAAAATTGAAATAGAGCTAGGACAAGCTAAAATACATGTAAATGATAGCAGGCATTTAAAGAAATCAAGCAAACAACACTGACACAGGTGAATACACAATGAGCGCTAGAAATGCTGAAAAAGACAAGTTGAGGCCACTTACCCATGAATAGTTGAGCTAGATGTGTCGAAGACTCCTGGATGTATTGTGGGATGTCATATATCCAAGATCAATGTGAATGAATGAGCTCTGATGCGTCGAATAAATAAGTTTGGTCTCAAGACACGCATGCCACAAATCTAGGAAAAAGTGACACTCGGAGGGAAAGTTATAAAACAACTTTGCTTGTAAACCCGTGCTGCTAAAAATAGCTCCCTGGATCATGGGATTCCTTTTGCATGTTGTCTCTTGTTATTCTTGTAAGATCAAGTCATGCATGCATGCAAGTCAAGTTTCCTCAATCTCGTGTGGAACTGGTCAACCAGGCTGTCCATGGATGCAAGTGCTCAACTGCTTGGGAAGAATGCGCATTCCTGGCTGGGAGTTGGGCTGTCTGTCTAAGGGGTTTGCACATTTTTTGGCAGAGCAGTTGATTACTGCCCAAATTTGAACAAATCCTGGAGTGAATAGCCTGTTGCTAGGAAAATTTGCGCAGATCCTGCTAGGAGGGTTGGCTGGCAGGATTGTGAAATCCTGGAGTCTAGCAGGCTGGCAGAGAGGATTACACAATTCCTAGTGGGAAGGTTGGTTTCCCTCCAGAAATGTGCAATTTTCAAGGGGAAGCTGGTCAGGTTGCAGCTAGACCAAGTCTGGGTGAGCAGAGTATGAGGGGAATGGATCAACTGTGATCGACATGCTACCTTTGTGTGAGAAAAACACTGAATATTGAGTACTTGATGAAGCAAGACAAAGTGTTGTGTAAGGATGGTAAGGAGGCTCCAAAACAGGCTAAGGAAAAATTTTGGATGGTGTTTGTAGCTGCTAGAACACTTGGCGACACACTGGTAGAACTCCAACTCTCTGTATAGACCTTTTTCGTGAAAAGGAAGTCGAACACCTCCAGAAGTATTGTTGAGTTCTTAACTCATCTTGGTTTCACACTAACTTGATTGTAAGATGTAGCATCTACCAAGCCCTTGGTCGATTGACACACATTCCAAGCCAAGGAAACAAAGTTGTTTTGATTGCGGTTGAACGGTATATAGGTGCACAAGCAGTATAGTCGTCAGAGTCTTAGTTTCATCTCTGGTGTTGCTCCACTACCAGCAGGCCTAGAGAGTAGCCTGGTGGAGTCACATAGGAACACAAGCATGGCTCCACTACCAGCGACCCTGGTCAGTACCCTGATGGAGTTACTTGCATCACCTCCCTACGCATGAAGCCTTTCTCTTATTTTGCCTTATTCATTTTTCATTTTGATTTTTTTTTTTACTTTTCATTTTTTCATTTCCATTTTCACTGTGCACAACACTTATTCATTTCAGAGGTGGAAGAGGGATCTTGACTTATTGAGAGCAGAGGAGGTTTTTCCAACAGAGAGATATTTTTTTGTACCTATGACGTGCTTATAAAGGTTTTCCTGCTCAACTTAATCTACTTGATTGAGCTAACAAGGGTTAACCCAAAAACAATCGACTAAAGAAAGTGACACTAGTTAGTGCGCAAGCATTGTGTTTTCACCAAGGTTCACTTCGAACAATACGTATTTTCCTTCGACATATCATGGACTAAAAGTAACAAGCTCATCATACAGAGGAAAGATGATAGATAACCAAGTAGTGATAGCTGTACAAGCCCTCTTGTACTTTATCTAGCATGCTTCAAGAGTCATACATGATTCCATGCAAGACTAACCTATGAACAAAACAAATGAACTAACAAACATCAAAGCAAAGCAAAAGAAGAAGGAAAAATGAAAGCAAAGAAAGTAAGCAAACAAGAAAGCAAACAAAGTGTGTAAGAAAACAAGCATGCAAGCAAACAACTGAAAGAAAACATTACTCCTACTCCTACACTAACGGTGCATAGGCCTAATCATGTGAAGTGATACTTCCAATGCAGCCACTGACGCATTGGTAGACCCATGTTGGTGAAGGCTTGGTCTGCGAGCAACCCAGTTGTACGAACCAGCAAGAAAGAAAGATATAACAATGAGTACAACCACACTACATGTTTCAAAGTGCCCATGAGACATAAGTGAGTGCAAGAGCATGATGGACAACCCATGGACTTATCATGGCATTGTGTGACACTACATGCAACTTTGAAGCATAAGCACTTCTTGACTTTGACATGCAAACAAATGAAAGAAACAAAGACAACTTGCATCACGAATGAGTGCTTACAATGTAAGACTCCTCCAATGAATGAGAAATGGGATCATGTAGTTAGAGTGGAGGAAGTGTTATCTATGTGTGAGATGGATCTTCAATTCATACAGATGAGTGATGAGGGGCCTTAGGCGATTGAACAGTTTCATGATTAGAAGTGATACTAACCCCAAGAGAGCGAGGGCTTGACATAACCATCAGCTCGGGCTGAAGAGCCTTGAAAATCTTGGGTATCTCAATTTCATCATCAGGTAGATCATCATAAACTAGTGGCTTCGAAAGATTAACTGTGATAGATTCATGATCGTGATAAAAAATGGAAGTAAATGGATCACAACCACCATGATCAGAAAAATCAATGAACTCCTCGACATCCACATGATCAGATGAATCAAATAGACGGGTAGATGAAAAGTGAACAAACTCATCCTCTCTATTTCCAGAAATGATAGATGAAGGGTCAAGTGGATTTTCAACAAGTAACTTATCCTCTCCATTGTCGAATGATAGACTAGCGTCCGGTGAGTCCTACGAGTGATCAACAATGGGTGCATCTATGGATGAATACACACATGCAAAATCATGATGGTGGGATCGCCAAAGAGGTTAGGAAATAACTGAGGGTGCTCAGATAGAAGGGAGTCATCCTTTGCCGAGTGTTGATGTTCAATCTCCCACTCATACTCTTCATGAATGATAGTGCATGTTGGTTGTGCAACACCAACTCCATCAGTGGGTTGTTCCTCATTCACAATAAGTGAAGAGTTTGGAATGGATGAACACAAGACAACATTATCCCGAGGAACACCTGAGTGTGATGACGGAGGTCAAAAAAAATAATGCATATGACAACTCGAAGGACTCACAACCAAATCTACCCAAAAATTGAATGGAGTGATGTTGGGAGAGTGTGAAGGATGAACAGGTGCGTGAGCATGATCCTCAACATCACTAGGTAGTGGTGGAGCTATTGAATGAGAGGGAGGTAGACAATCAGTTGAGACAGTGCCGGCTCCCGCATGAGATTGCTTAGTTCCATCATTGAAGAATTTTGATTGACGCTTGATTTCAAGCTTCCTCTTGGGATAGGAATTTTTCTTAAGGAAATACTCGAACTGGCCCCAAAGATAAAAAAAATTCATCTGGATCCTTTGAGCTTGAAACTGCAAGTCATGGAAGCGCTGCCAAAAAATAGTAATGGATTCATGTGGAGCCCTCCGTTGCTGTAACAATTTCTACTCAAGATGGTCTGGATCAAAATGATAGAATGCATCTTCAATCAGATCACATAAGTGCTCAAATGAGTGCATGGTGTTAGCTGGTAGGCTGAGCACCCAACCCAATGGAGATTCATGAAGTGTGTATGCAAGAAGCAAACCGACCTATTCATTAGAGAACTCATCTTCCTCATGAATCATGGAAATAAATTTATGTAAGTGCTCAGGCCAGGCCACTTCGCCTTCACCATCATATGTGTGAGTGGACAAGATATCGAAAAGCTTCCCCAAGATGGAGACATCTTCATGATTTGAAAAAAACCTTGGGGGAAGAAGAGTGCAAGACTCCATGAAAGATATACAAAGGTTCAAAATTGGATGAGAGGACACAACTTGTCATCAGGCCCTCCCTCTAGCGCCAAAAATGTTGACGGTGCTAGACCCACTAACACGTCATGGGGATATCCCCAGTAAGAAGTCCCAATTAGACCTTAGACCGTTTGCTATAGGAGTCCTAGCAATGGGTCATAAGGTAATGGCTTGACCGCGATGTTGCAGAAAGGCAAGTAAGATAACTCTATCAGTAATAAGGGTGTGATTGATGTAGTGAGTTAAGGAAGGTGTATGAGAGGTTCTAACACTTTGAAGGGAGAAGAAGGTGAAGGTGAGTTCTAGGTTGAAAGGGATTAGTCCCAACTTGGCTAGAAACACACAACACAAAATGACATGCACAACTTCCAGTAGAGCAGTCCACTCAGATGCAGTAGTCACATCATACAAGGTAAGATGACACATACAACACTCATGGATCAGTCTGAGACGAGTGCGATGGTTTCTACACCAAGGTTCATGTGAAAGGTCTGTCTGATGTCTGATAGAGCAGTTGAAATAGACGGTGACAACATTAACAACATATACAACACATTAACAACGAGATTCATATAATTGCATGTGAATCAGTTCATACACAAGTACATAGGTTAAACAACATATGTCATTAAAGCAACTAGAGCAGTCCAACTACAATAACAACATATGCATGAAAATGTGTTGGCTCTTATTATATAAAGAAGTGTAAGTCTAAATCATACAATACATCGATGTAAACCTACTAGCCCCAACAGTGGAATGTTATAGTCACATTCGCCTACTCCTCCAAAGAGATGTACTAGCTCCATGCAGTGGAGAAGCCAAGGCATGTCACAATACTGTCCAAACCTTCTTCAAGATAGTCTTAGTAAAGCTTGGGTGACCAAAAGACTATACAATGAGTTATGAGGGGCTATTTATAGCAAAGGGTGGGGTGACCCTTGACATTCTCCCTTGTGACCATTCAACTACCGTCATGACTCTTCACCTACTCTATAACTGTTACATCCACTATTGAGACTTGACTTACACTTGACATGTCTCAACATTACAATTCACATGTACGCATGTGAACAATGGCTTGGACAAGTCAAACTAGACATCATTTGGACTTAGACAATCCATGTAAATATAAAATATATAAAATCCATGTAAAAGGTTTAGGCTTTAATGGCAGATCAAATAGCAGCTTTCCACGTGCTTTGAAATATTTTTCTACTCTGCAGAATGGTTTTTGACCAAAAATTTATCTGTTACACAATGCTAATGCTCGCAGTTTACATCACATAATAGTGCAACCACTTGTATTGTCGTCGTTAAAGAGTGAAGTGTATGTTTCATGGGTGTTGTTATCACGAGCGGGATAACTGGGGAAACTGTGATCCACATTCCGCACATAGCCGGAAGGAGCCTTCTTGTCATACACTTGAGGAGCGTATGGATAGTAAACCTTTCCACCCTCCATTTTTTTTAAATGTTTATGATGAATATATTTAAAAATATTTATATAAAGAGAATTAGTTTCAACTGTTATTATTATATATGAAAATGACGTAAGTAATTTTATGAGATTTAATCAAAATTAAATGTTTATTTTGTTTGCTAAGTTGTGTGAGTTATGAGATGATTATATATTTAACTTTTTGTCTAAAGGTATCTAAGTAGTCAAAAACATGTGCGAATCACACTTGGCTTTAGATTTTTTCCATAAAATTTCGAACCAGTCACCTTGAAATCATGAAGTTCCTTAACAATACACCCCATCATAGTTTATCTTATACCTTAAATTAATTAAAATTAAGTATTCTTTGGAATATATGATATTTTTAGTATAATATTACTCAAACAATAATATATAATTTATTTTTCCAGTATGAAAAAAGAGTAGTATTTATATTGATCTTATAAACTGCCTATACATACAAGATCTATGACATTCCAAATCCAAGGGATATAAGACTGCAAATATTTCAGTCTGAAGAAACTCTTAAAAGCATTACATGGAAAGATGAAAGTAGAAATATGTCGCGAAACAGACTATGTCAAGTGAATAAACACAGAATGACCTTCCAGATCCGGATAGAGAAAATATATAATAATTTATATATTATAAATTTTATTTTAAATTAAATTTATTTTTAATTTGAAAAATTTTGCTTTTTTTAAAAAAAGCGGTGAAATTAAAAAAAAACTTTGAACACAATTACATTTGCATTAAATAAATGTTAAAAACACAAAAAAATATATGGCACAGAAAGAAAGTAACGGCAGTAGAACCCATGCATCCATGTTTTGGTTTATAAATGTGATGTCATTGTTATTAAAAGAAAATTAAATAATTAAGATAATAAATATAAACAAATTTATTAATAAAGTGATATAGGGTAAAACATATAGGAATAATTTCATATTATCAGATTCGAATATATATATATATATATAGATTGAAATTTCTAATTGAATAACAAATTATTCAATCATTTACCTAGATTATTTTATCATGTTTCAAAGTAAGCATATTAATATAATTAAATAATTGTGAAAATATCATCATTGGCTACAAAATCTCGGTCCATCCAAATTTAAAATCAACAAAAGTCTAAACCGTAAATGACATGGTTTATAATGGTTTTTTTTATAATAAATTTGACATCTCCTTTATGTACCTTGTCCACCCTTTCATGACCTATTAGACTATTGGGTACGGTGTTACAGCACAATTATAATTATGCTTGATATGTGTTAATAGGTGTATATCAACTACATTAATAAATGTGGTTGAAAAATGTTGATAAATATTATATATATATAATAATATATATAATATATATATATATAAAAATAATATTATATATACATAAATAACTATTATAATAAATAATATAATTATTATTATATAAATATTTATTATCTTAATATTAATTAATTAAGATAATAATATTAAGTAAATCAATATTATTATGTTTATCAGTAAACTAAATGGAATAATAAAGCGAAGGGATTAATATTATATATTATAAATCCCAAAATAAACATGGTTCACCGTGGGTGACTATGGTTCATTTCACATTGAGACAATCTTGGTGACAAGACCACATTCAACCATAGTTCATTTTCATATTGAAAACATCATTCTAACAATGCGACACAGGACAATGACCAATTTTCATATTAAGAAAATCTTTGTCACAATTTGATGTTAGACCATCATTCACCATGATTATAAACCAATGGAATTTATATTAAACCAAAGGATTAATACTATTAACCCTATGAATAATATTATATCCTAGGAATATGAATCCTTACATTAATAAACACAAGGGATTTATATTATAAACCCAAGGGATCAATACTAAAAATGCAAGGGATTACAAACACAAGGGAATAATATTAAACCCAATTATTATCAACCCAAGGTATATAAACCTTAATACAAATATTATAAACCATTGAATATAAATGGTTGACCATGGTTCATTTTCATATTACGACAATATTTATCACAATGTGACATTCGACCATGCTTGACCTTTGTTGAGCATGATGGATTTCAATATCAAGACTGTCTTTCACACAATGTAGTTTTCGAGCATGGTAGATTCTCATATTAAGAAAATATTTCTCGCAATGTGACATTGTACAATTGTGTTGTTACGACTACAAAAACCTCATTTTTAGTAGTATTATTTGTATAAAAGAAAGAAAATAAAACAGACCCTATATAAAATAAATAAATAAATAAATAAAACTTATTTTCCCCTTCTTTTGAAAATAGTTAATTATTTTCAGAAAATCTAAAAAAATTAATAACATAAAAAGTCAAATTTTTATTATAAAATATGAAAGTCGGAGGTTGTACACATTTATTTAGTAAGAAAAAACTCTTGTTCATGACCTTTCGATTTCTGACTATAGCAAGGTCAGGCTTCATACTCAAACAAAATAAAACAAATTTCTTGACACCCAACCTCATGACTTTCGACGTATGTCTTTGTTATAGACATATTTGGGCACTGCAACCCCAATCTCATATGTCCATAAACCAAGCGCTTCTAAGCCCCTAAAAGTGTTGTTTCATACCCTAAAGGAACAAGGTCAGTTGATTACATCATCTCCCAAAAGTTCTCCCTGAAAAACTACTCAGAACTGGTCAAAACTGGACCATAC
>APFE031511415.1:6775-22023 GCA_000404065.3 Pinus taeda
AACCCTTCCTTCCAGACCTGGTCCAAAATCTAAAAAACAATGTTTTATTCCCTGTACGCGACATTGCCCTGAGTTAAAAGCATGTATACGCAGGTTCATATACACCCAACCCGCATATATGTATTAAAACACTTAAAAAAATATAAAACTCCTTATTTTCGGGCAAAGATCACGGGTTTTTCCTGCTGATCACTTGTTAGTGCACGTGGCCTCAACTGTTCCCAACCAATTCCTAACTAAAAAAACTACTTTGGAATTGGTATAAAAAGACATCAAAGGGAAGGCCTAAGGGAGGAGAGAAGAGAGAGAAAGGTTATTATACTGATATTTTCCCCTTGATCAGGTCTGAAGACCCTTGTGCCTTCTGCACTTCCCCCATTTGTACAGGAAACCCTTGTTTCCTTGTGATGTTGATGTTCATCCTTAGTTATGGCATAATGGAGCGGAGTCCTTGGAAGGAGATATGCTAGAGGTTAGGCGGGACCGATCTAGAAGGAGCTGAGCTTGGAGCCTGCCAAAGGTTGCTAAGTGAATTACTCTTTTGTACTTTCTATGTCTAATAAAAAACACGTCTTGATTCCCGATATGCTTCTTCTTTATGTTTATGATGTTCATGTTTGAATTTCATATATGAATGGATGTCTAAAAGTTCATAACTAACTTCCTTCTTGTATAACATAAAGAGGATTTTTGTATAAATCTTTGTCCATATACTACTGCATTCTTTGGAATTGTTGGTTTTGCAGGGCAAAGGAGCAAAAGGGACGTGAAGAAGGGTTTAGACCCTTGAGGAACTACCCGAATGTAGGACCTGAGGTACGTCCTTCTTAATTTAGAATTAGCTTTTTCTAGCATAATGGTTGTGTGTGTGCATGTTTCTTTGTTTAGACAACTTTCAGTCTGCTAGGGTTCCACCCAAAAGTCCTAGGGGATAAAATCCCTCAACAAGGTTGTTGGACACCCCGGATAGGAGAGGTGATAAACATAAGTACTAATCCAGTTTTGTCTCTGACAGGCATCATGATTGTCATCGTCATCATCCTTACAGGAGGAGTGATAGGGGATACTTTCCAGATGAGTATAAGAAGGAAAAGCCACCTACCTTTGATGGAGAGATGAAGAAATCATAGGATGTATATGCATGGTTGTTGTCTAAGAAAAAATTCTTCTGATTGCATGATTACTCAGAAAACATGAAAGCAAAGATAACCACTTTCAAACTCAAAGGTAAAGCATATATTTGGTGGGAAGACATGAAGAATGTCAAAGGTATACATGAGGAGGATTTGACTTGGCATGCATTTGAAAGACTCTTCAAGAAGAAGAACTTCTTTGAGTGGTACTATGGTGACAGAGTTAAGGATTTTTATGAGATATGGATGGGTTCTATGACAGATGATGAGTATAGAGAAGATTTTTGGAGTTGGTGAGGTATGTGCCTTACCTTAGGGAGGAGAAGGCTAATATTCAAATATCCATTACTAGAATGTTAGTAGCAGACAGAGACCAGATTGAGTTCAATGATCCTAGATCGTTGGAGGAGGCCATTCAAAATTTGAAGCATTGTTATGAGTAATCGAAACGCAAAGTTGATCCTAATCATGACATGAGAAAGCTAAAGGAAAATTGCCACCAAAGTGAGGAATACCTCAAGATGCAAGTGAGAAATAAAATGTAGTTCCTTACAAGAGGTTCAATACACCTAAGAAGGGATGTGGAGAGTAGCAAGTTAGAGGCAGTGTTAGGGAGCCATTGCAGTGTTGGATATGTGGTAAGGATCATCGTAAGAGGGGTTGTCCATAGTATCAGAGTGGTGGTATACCCTAGATATATAGTACTCAGGAGGCACATACAGTTGGTTATGTTTTTCATAGCATTCCTCGGATCTATGCAGCTGTAGAAAATAGGCAAGCAGATCATCAGGAATCAATCATTGAGATGGACTGTATGCTTTTTGATCAAGTTGTTTCTATTTTGATTGATTCTGGATTGAACTATAGTTATATTAATCCTAACCTAGGGGATAAGTGTGGTCTAAGAACATAAATGCATGCGGAATCTTGGTTTGTACAGTTGGCTACAGGTACGAAGAAGAGAGTTCACCATTGGGTAAGAGCTTGTACTTACATTTTGAGTTAAATGGGATGCCTACAACAACACATTTCAATGAACTGCCATTGGGTTCATATAGTATGATTTTGGGTATGGATTGGTTATACCTTCACATAACCAAAGGGGAAGAAGAAGCCTACATCAGTAAGGATGGTTACTACTAGCAAGCTAAGTGAAGTTGCAAAAAAGGTTGTGTGATGTTTGAAGTACAAATTTCCAATGTGTTGAGCAGGCACTGAGTTTTGCAACAGTTTCAGGATGTATTTCCTGAGGACATTAAAGAGTTTCCACCTCACAGGGAGGTAGAATTTTATATTGAGTTGGTGGCAGGGGTAGCTCCAACATCAAAAGCACCTTAGAGGATGAGCACACCTGAGTTGGTTGAGTTAAAGTTTCAACTGAAGGAAATATTGGACAAAGGGTACATTAGGTCGAGTGCATTGCCTTGGGGTGCACCGATGTTGTTCATGAAGAAGAAAGATGGTACTCTTAGATTGTGCATTGTCTACAGGCAACTGAACAAAGTAACCATCAAGATCGGGTACCCATTTTTGAGGATTGATGATTTGTTTGATCTGTTGAAGGGAGCAACAGTGTTGTCTAATGTTAGGATATTCCGACACATAGGAAATAGTTAAGTATAACTTGGTCTATTGTAGAGCTAGGTAAAGTGTGTTTCTTTACTATATACTTTTGTAACTTACAATCTGACAGTCATGATATGTAGTGATTCGACAGTTCATTTTCTCCTCGGTATTACCGACACTTGATCCATGGCTTAACACCCGATTGGTCCATGATCTCTATTTAAAGAGCATGGAGGGTCATTTGTAGGGTAGCCATTCATGAGAGAAGGTTATATAAATTTTCATTCTTTCATTAATATATTGCCTAAAGTGGCCGCGTTGGCTCAGGCCCTAGACTGTTTCCCTCTTTGAGGGTTTTAACCATGTCAACAATACTAGTGTATTGATTTGCGATTTGTTTGTGAGAGGTGTCCTTTGTTGTTCTTTCTAAGGAACTTACCCTGTATATTCCTACATGTCAGCAGAGTTATTTGAGGGCGACATTCCTTGGTGATCCAAATCTGAAGCCAGTAGAACTGCATCCAAGTGTTGTTTCCAAGATCTATTGTTACTGATTGCTTTCGGGCCGAGAGGACTACTCTATTGTGTTAGGAGCATCTATTTTAGTGAGGAACCCCTTTCTTTTGACATGAAAAGGTTTCTAGTAGACCTAACTACGTCATTTTTAGATTTGGAGGTATATAATGTTTATTTGCAGTTTTTAATTATTTTCTCTTTGTTTATTTCGGTTTATTTAGCTCTTTGTTTTTTTTATTACCGGATCTATACCTTTCATTTGTTTGTATTCTCTTTTCCGCACAACTTTGTGTGATCTGGGAAAATTAGAAACGGAAAGGAAAAAATTTTCTCATGAGTATGCTCTTTTCCGCCACACCTTAGTGTGATCTCAGAAAATCAGAAACATTGAGGAAAATCTTTAGTTTCCGACTAAAGCTAACTACAAGCTGTAAGGTTTGTTTGTTTTTTGGATGTTCGTGTTGGGTTTTTTGTTTTTTGTTTTGTAGGCAAAAAGGAGCTTTCTCAAGTAAGCACACACCCCAAATATTCAGTGACTAAAAAAAAAATCCCTTCCTCTTTTCCAAAAACTACTAACCTTTTAATCTAGCTCACTTGGTCCAGAGCTACTTTATGAGAATAGAGGTCTTGAGTTCAAGCCTTTCTTTTTGTTGAGCTAATTAGATTAAGTTTGGAAAGGGGGCGATTTTTTTTTAAATATAACATTATCATTCATTTGTGCACATTCCCGCACTTCGTCGGTATCTTCAACAACTTTTCTTCAAAAAGCCATAACTTCTTCATGAGAAAGCCGTTTTTAGAGCCGTTTTTTTTAATCGGCCTAATGTTTTGAGATCTTTCCATTAGAACACTTAGTTTCAGCATCTATAGTTCAGTTTCTATTAAAATAGAAATTCCATGCCAAGTTATTCTTGACCGCACCAACTACTTCCAATGGTAATCCTACATTTTGGATTTACTTAGAAGTAAAGGTCTTTATAGAATAGCCTCTGGCCAAGAAACCAAACCGAAAGATGAAGATAAGGAAACCAAATGGAAAAACAGGCAAGATCAAGCACGTGGGTTGATATGGATGTCTATTTCTCTAGACCTTAGATTCCATATCGCAAAACTTGATACTCCTAATGAACCAATGAAACAAATCACTAAAGTTTTCGGAATTAAAAATGAGCTTAGAGCCCATCAACTTGAAAATGAGTTGCTTACATTGGACCCCAATAATTTTTCTTCCATTGAATATTTTTTTTCCAAGTTCAAGACCCTTAGACTTTTCTTGGAAGGTGTTAAGGTTAAGAAGGAAGATGGTAACCTTATCTATTCCATTCTTACTAAGTTGGGACCAACCTATTCTGTGTTTGTTTCCACCTTCCATTCTACAAGAGAAGCCTTCATTTCTCAAGGACAAGAGTACAAGTCCCCTTCCTTTGATGCCTTTTGTGATTCTTTAATAAGAGAACAAGAAAAAATCTTATATCTTGGTCTTCTTAATCTTCAAAACTCTTCTAAGAAAACCTTAGCTACCTAGCAGCAAAAAATTCAAAGAATCATAAGAAGTCGTATGCTAAAAAGAATGGTCCTAAACCAAACAAGGGTCCCAAGCCATTTCAGTCTCAAAATGAAAAATCATTTCAACAAAATGATAAGGAAAATAAAAACAAAGTGAAGAAGACTGATAGACATTGCCACTTTTGGAATCGAGATGGCCACTTAGAATCCAAATTCTTTAAGAAGATGGAAGCCTTGGAAGTAGTAATGAAGAAGCATAACATCCATTTGGAGCACTCAACAACTTCAACTTCATCTTCAGGAGTAACACTTTCTGCATGTCGTTGTCAAGCATCTCAGTCTGGATATGCACTAAATGTATCTTCTTCTTCTCATTCTCATGAGTGGCTCATTGATTCTGTAGCTTCTTATCACATGGCCAAACAAAAAGCCATGTTTTCTTCTTTAAATGATTGTAACACCAAAAATATATATGTTGGTGATGATAGATCTCTTACTGTTGTAGGGGCTGGAACTTTTCATATAGACAATGGTCAATTCAATGATGTATTATGTGTTCCAACCTTATCCTGCAACCTTCTATCTGTATATCAGATAACTCACTCAGGTGAAGGTAAAATTGTTGAATTTTCACCTTACGATGTTGTAATTAAGGACCTAAGATATCCTAGACATATTTTAGCTATTGGAATTATTGATGATTCTACAAGGTTGTATAAGTTTAACAACTTTGGGTCATCAAATCTTCCCTCAGTATTTGTTGCTCATAATGATGAAGTGAGCAAACTTTGGCATGAGCGATTTGGTCACTTAAACTATCGCTCCCTCATAATTATGTAAAAATATGTGACAAGTCTTCTAATGGTATCTTGCAAGATGTTGTTTGATTTCCAGATGTGTACTCGGAAAAAACAAAATGGGATAGCTTTTGAAAAATGTGCCTCTTGGCATGCACTCAGCCTTTACAACTTGTGCATAGTGATTTATGTGGTCCACTTACAGTTGCTTCATCTTCTGGCCTACAATTATTCTTAACTCTCTTAGGATTTCCCCCAGAAGCACTTGGGTTACTTCTTAAAAACTCAAAGATGAAGTATTTAAATGTTCTGGCCTTTAGCCTTTGTTGAAAAACAATTTGGACATTAAATTCTTAAGCTAAGATCTGATAATGGTGGAGAATATGTTAACAACAAATTCATCAACTTTTGCACTGAGAATGGAATTCAAATGCACCATACTGTTCCATATACTCCACAACAAAATGGTGTAGTTGAAAGGATGAATCACACCTTAAAGGAAATGGCTAATTGTATGCTTCAATCTAAAGGACTTAGTCTTAATTTTTGGGTAGAAGCAGTTAACTATGCAAATTACATAATAAATTGCACTCCTACTAAAGTTTTAAAGAATATCACTCTTGAAGAAACATGGAGCTCAATTAAACCAGATGTAAGTCACTTTCGTGTTTTTGGAAGTGAAGCATGAGCCCGTATTCCAGATGAGAAACATAAATATTTAGAACCTAAGAGTGAAAAATGTATTTTTCTTGGATATTATGAAGATGTCAAAGGATACAGACTTATTCCACTTAAGTCCAAAAATGTTATCATTAGAAGAGATGTAAAGTTTGCTGAAAATATATTGGCCTATGAGCCTAGTTTAGAGGATGTGCCACCTCTATCTATCCCCTCTACTTTTGAAAATATTTCTTCTTCAGATGATGACAACAAGGATGACAATCCTCCCCCACCTTCTCAGGATCCTCCTTTAGCTCCTCAACTTTCAAAATGGGTCTGTGCTACTCAAGATGCAGCAGGTGCTCTTGCCGGTGATCCTACAGATCAACAACGTACACGTTCTCAGTTTGATAGAGCCTCTTCTTTACTAGCTCAAGCTTCAGTTAATTATGATCTTGACACCTTTGCAGAAGCTTCAAGCCATCCAGATTGGAATGCAGCTACGAATGAAGAATATTGTTCCTTATTGGAAAATGATACATGGGATCTTGTTCCCCTTCCAAAGGGATGAAAACTTGTTAGTTGCAAATGGGTTTACAGAACCAAGTATGGACTAGATGGAAAAGTTGATAAACATACAATTCTTCTTGTTGCTAAGGGTTCTTCACAAGTTGAAGTTATTGACTGTACTGAAAACTTCTCCCCTGTTGCCAAAATGAACTCTATCCTCCTTGTTCTTTCCCTTGTGCCTCTTTCAAATGGGAAGTCCATCAGATGGATGTCAAATCTGCCTTCTTGCATGGGGACTTGCATGAAGAAATCCATATGGAACAGCTTATTGGTTTTATACAAACAGACTCCAACCTTGTATGTCGGCTTAAGAAATGCCTTTATGGTCTTAAGCAAGCCCCACGGGCTTGGTATGCAAAATGGATAGATTTCTTTTAGAAACTATATTTTCTAGTTGTCATTCTGAAAATACTGTCTACACCAAGAAAGTGGTCAAGTCTCTTATCATTCTTGTTCTTTATGTTGATGATCTTATCCTTACTGGTAATGATCCCAACCTTATAAACCATGTGAAGTCCAGCCTTAAAAATAATTTTGAAATGGCAGACTTAGGACACTTACATTATTTTCTTGGTCTTCAAGTCTTGCAATCCAAGAAAGGTATTTCCCTTTCCCAGTCCAAGTATGCATGTGATCTTCTACGCCATTTTCACATGGAAGACTATAAGCCAACCCCTTCTCCCTTTCAGTCTAGAGCCAAAATTTCAGTCACTAGTACTTCCCCTGAAGTTGATGCTACCTTATACCGTCAACTTGTAGGAAAATGTTTGTATCTGACCCATACTCGTCCTGACCTTTCCTTTGTTGTTGGCCTTATTGCTCGGTTTATGTAAAACCCACATGAAATTCATTGGAAAGTAGCTAAAAGAATACTTCGTTATGTTCAAGGTACAATTTAGTTTGGGATTCATTACAATGCAAAAGCATCTCCTCTATTGGTTGGTTTCACTGATTCTGATTGGGCTGGTGACCCTAATGATTAGATGTCTATTGTAGGTTATGCGTTCACTCTTGGTTAAAGACCTATTATATGGGCTTGCAAGAAACAAAGTGCCATTTCTCTTTCTTCAACAGAAGCACATTATTGTGGTGCCGTAGAAGCTAGTAAGAAAGCTCTGTGGCTTCGTCAGATCTTGTCAGAGTTTAGCTTTCAGCAATAGCATCTGACTACACCTTAGTCTGATAATCGAAGTGCCATTCAACTATGAAAATATGCAGTCCAAGATCAGCACAGCAAACAGATTGAACTGCACATGCACTTCATCGAAAATCTCATTCATGACCATGTTCTTGAAGTGAAATATTGTTCAACAGATGATCAAGTTGTAGACATCTTTACAAAGGCTCTCACAGAGGCGAAGTTTACTAAAATTCGATTTATGGTTGGATTTAAGGAAGTTGACACTAAGGGGGGATAGGCTCTAATTCCTCCTTCCTTCTCCTATTGTGTCATATTTGTACATCCTTCAATCCTATCCCAAGTTGTTCTTAAGGGGGGATTTTAGGATATTCTGACACATATGAAATAGTTAAGTATAACTTGGTCAAGTGTAGAGTTAGGTAAAGTGTGTTTCTTTACTATGTACTTTTGTAACTTACAATCTGACAATCATGATATGTAGTGATCCGACAGTTCATTCTCTCCTCGGTATTACCGACACTTGATCCGTGGCTTAACACCCGATTGGGTCCATAGATCTCTATTTTAAAGAGCATGGAGGGTCATTTGTAGGGTAACTGTTCATGAGAGAAGCTTATGTAAATTTTCATTCTTTTATTAATAAATTTCCTGAAGTGGTCGTGTTGGCTTAGGCCGTGGACTATTTCCCTCTTTGAAGGTTTTAACCACGTCAACAATACTAGTGTATTAATATGTGATCTGTTTATGAGCAGTGTCCTTTGGTGTTTTGTCCGAGGAACTTACCCTGTATATTCCTACATCTAAGATCAAATTGAGATTGGCATACCATTAGGTATGCATAAAGGAAGAGGATATCTTCAAGACTGCGTTCAAGACTACATATGGGAAATATTATTTTGTTGTTGTTCCATTTGGCTTAACTAATGTTCCAACTACATTTATGTGTTTGATGAATAGTGTGTTGCATCCTTATCTAGACAAGTTTCTTATTGTATTCATTCATGACATACTGGCATTTAGCAGCAGTGTTGAGATTGCCAAGAGAGCATCAATTATATGCTAGACTTAGAGAGTGCAACTTATTTTAGACTGATGTACATTACTTGGGGCATCTTGTCTCCAAGGATGGTATAGCATTGGATCCAGAAAAGATAAGAGCCACCATGGAGTGGGAAACTCCTATGAATGTGGATGAGGTGAAATCATTTATGGGATTGGTAGGTTAGTACAAGAGGTTCATCAGGTAATTCTCACACATTGCATAGTCTATCACATCATTGCAACAAAAATGTAAGATGTTAGAATGGGAAGAAGAATCTGAGGCTAGTTTTGAGTAGTTGAAGCAGTCATTAACACATGCACCAGTGCTAAAGAGGATCCAGACAAGTAGTTTGTAGTATGTACAGATGCTTCCAAGAGAGGACTTGGTGGATTTCTCATGCAAGAAGGGCAGGTAGTGTGCTACGAGCCATGAAAAATGAATGAGCATGAGCAGAAATATCCAACGCACGATCTTTAGCTAGCAATGATTATACATGCATTGAAGATGTACATGTATTGTCTTCTTGGCAAGAAGTTTACATTGATGAGTGATCAGAGTGGGTTGAGGTATTTATTTGATTAGATGAATCTAAATGCTAGACAAGATAGATAGTCGGCTACCCTTAGGGAGTTTGACTTCGAGATTGGATACATCAAAGGTACAGGTAAATCATATAGCATCTATGAGTTCTTATGAGACATAGTTACATGATAGGATCCTATAGGCAAGACAACAGGATGACAAATACATGAATATTATGCATAGGTTACAATACAGCATAGGTACAGGTACAGGTGATCAGGATGAAAACTATCATTTCATGATAGATGGTTTCATGAGGTTTAGAGACAGAATCTATGTGCGAATTGCAGTGAACTCAAGAATCTTATTTTGAGGGAATTTCACGTCAAGCCATGCTCAGGTCATCTAGGATATCAAAATACATTGATGACAATCAATATTGGCCAAATATTAAGAAGGAAGTGGCATAGCTCATGGCTAGATGTTTAGATTATTAGTAGGTCAAGGCGGAATGTAAGCATTGATGTGGTTTACTACACCCTATAGCGATTCTAGAATGGAAATGGGAGGTCATTTCCGTGGATTTCATCACAGGTCTTCTGAGGAAAGTAAGGAAACACGATTCTTTTATGGTCGTAGTTGAGAGGTTGAGCAAGATAGTTCACTTCATTCCAGTAAAGGCTATGTATTTAGCCAGTGCGGTAACACAAGTGTTCATCAGAGAGATAGTGATACTACATGGTGTTCCGGAGAACATTATGTTAGATGGGGGTGCAAAGTTCACTTCCAAGTTTTGGAAGGATTCATTTGTACAATTGGGTATAGAGTTTGCCTTCAGTACAACTTATCATCCACAGACTGATGGACAGACAGAGGGGGTCAACAGGATCTTAGAGGATATGTTGAGGATGTAAGTGATGCACCAACAGAATAAATGGGAGGAGTATCTTCCATTGGTTGAGTTCGCATACAAAAATGGTTATTAGGAATCATTGAGGATGATTCCTTTCGAGGCAATGTATGGACAAAGTTGCAACACTCCCATTTGTTGGAGTGATCCAGTGAACATGGTACTTATTGGACCAGACATGTTGGTAGACATGGAGTAGGAAATGTAGGTTATAAATAATAATATAAAGGTAGCACATGATAAACAGAAGAGTTATGTGGATTAGTACAGGGTGTTCAAGGAGTTTCAGGTTTGGGAGCATGTGTATTTGTGAATCAAGCCCAAGAAAATATCTTTGAGGAAATTTAAAATTTAAAAATAAAATTTTATAATAAAGAGTAATTTATAATAAAATTAATATGTCATCTATTTTTCAATTTCATACACACACACACACACACACAAAACACACACACACATATATATATATATAGATATAATATATATGAAAAATCAAAATCTAATAACAAGAAATTTTCTAACATTGAAAAAATACATCCTCCTCTTGTATTGTCCCATAAGGTAATCTATAACCTAATATGGAAGAGATGTTGTAAGGTTATGTTATGTTATGTTGTTGTGATGTGGTGGTGATGTTATGTAAACATTTTGACTCGGTCAAATTATATTAAAATAAAAATAAAATAAAATAAATAAAATAGAATTAATAATTATAGTTGTCAATTATTAATAATTAAAGTAGCCTAGATCCATCTTGACTCTATATCTACCAAGTGCCAAGAGGGATCAAATCTCTTCAGGTGCAAACCTATTTTAGAGTGAAAAGATATTTATGATGCATTAGATAGCTTACAAATAACTGTTTTTGTAGAAAATCCTCCAAACACACAACGAGAGATTGATATTATCCGAGATTTGGAGAATAGACCTAATGTAGAGGAACATAACCCAAATGTAGACGAAGTACTTAGTTGGCCTAGAATTGGCTCATCTATAATCAATGAGTAAAATATCATGGGATTATTCGATATGGAAATTCTAGGAATGTTCCCAAATGGTGAAGTAGATTGGTTGCAAGCATGAAAAAGAAATGTCCATCTACATGAGTATGTGAAACCTCTTCCTTGATATCATGACAAGAGATTTGGAAGGCATCCATGCTTTAGATACTTTTTACTCAATATCATTATGAGACATTGTGCTCAATATTCATTTACAGTTTTTGTAAAGAAGAATATGACAAATCTACCAACAATAGTGGAGGAATTAAGAGAATATTTCGAAAATATTCCAGAATCATGACTTGGAGAAAGGTTAAAGTGATTTGGAACTATAATAAGAGGTACATGTGCATATTAGAATAATTGTCATGCTAAGTTATTTGACTTGATTCAACAAACTAGGAGTCCTGCAATACTCTTTACATTAAGTTTGATAGATATGTAATGGCCATATTTACATAAAATAATGTTGGGTACATTTCCTATAGATTTGGTGGAAGTAAGGAAATGGATACATAAAAATGAAATTGATAATCCTCATATTGTACCACATTATATGCACTTAAGACATACAATTGTTTGAGATAAAAATTTTGAATGTTTTCCTCAACCTACAGACTATTGGTGTGACTATGAATTGAAACATTGTGGATCTTCGAATGTGCATGAATTTCTATGGTTAAAAAATGATCCTAACATGAACATGTTGAACTGGTAGGATCATAAGAAAGTCATAATTGCAAAAGAATATTTTGATGGTTGTGCACATGCAATGAATCCACACTGTGAACATCAAAGAGATATTCAAAATAGACTCAATTTCGATGATCATCCTTGCTTAGAGTAAAAACAAAAAAATTTCAATCTAATGCTATGATTGATTATGAAGAAATTCTTAATTTTGTTGAGCGTCACATCACCTATAATGAGATATCTTGCCTTCGAAAGAAGGCATGACGATTGGTATCTCGATATAAGGCACCGTGGGATATATATTAAGAGTCAAAACATGATGTTGGTGAGAATGCATAAATGAAATATAGATTGGCAACCTATTCTTTCGAAGCATTTCATCATTAATTACATAGCAAAGTATGCAACAAAATGTGAAAAAGGATTAGACATATTTTATGATATGTTTATGTGCCTCTCTTCTATTCAAGATCTAAATGAACCAAAAGAACATGCACGCAAGAGTTTGTTGTGTTAAACCATTATTGATAGAGATATAGGTGCAAAGCAGATAAGTCATTTACTTTTAGGGCTCCCTCTTTCTGAATGTATCCATCGATTTGAGGCCCTAAATATTGGTATGAAGGTTTTCAAATAAGTACGGGTTGAGACTTATAATGAGAAAAAAGATAATTCATTTATGCATGCATATACCAAACAACCTATCCACATAGAGCACCTTGCATTGAAATACGTAGAAAAATCATGGTCATATGACAAACAATGACATGAGGAAAAATGTTTACCATTGGAGAACACAACTATGGGATGTATGTTCCCTTGATTTAGATCCCAATAAAATAGATGCTACATTTGTTTAATTTTGTTGGTTTTATTTGGTATTACACAAATCCTTTCATGATTTTCAGAGAGATATTGGTGAAACATTTTATGAGATAGTGCATAATTGGGGAAATTTACGTTACCAACTGTTACACAACATTTTATCACTATCCCTGTACTCCTTGTTCCTTGATCCTGGAGGACCTCTAAAGTGAACCCTATATATGCTTAACCTTCTTGAATAAACCCCCATTGTGTACCTCTTCATGAGCAGATCAATTCCCTTTTGCAGCATTACCCCTGAAACTTTTGTTTTTCCCAGTTTACAAGACTGGAGCTAATGGCCCTTGTCTTCCTCGCGCTGATGTGCAGGGAATAGCATCATCCCTAGTGCTGACTAGAGCAGCTGAGCTTTGTTCCAGTCACTTCGGTCCTCTTATGGAAAGTTTTTTAATAAAGAGCTGAATCTTCTATCTCTAGAAGCTTCATAACAAAAGTCTGGTAAATGGTTTGGCTGAATGGGGCCGAGGATGTCAGTTTGGGCTCCTTTCCCCTATAATGATGGAACTACCTCAAGGGATAAGAGCTTCTCTGATGAGAAGAGGATCCATCTCCCATCCATTCATCCTATATAAACCTCCCTTTTTCCCAAGGACAAGCTAATGTTAATATTGGTGTGCTAATGCTAGTTAAGTTTGTAGTAAATAAAAAACTATTCATAGTTGTAGCTCTCTAGTTGTGTGAGGGAGAAGTGTGATTTGGTTTGGAGTGAAGCTTAAAGGGAAGAGTCTTAAAACTATTGTTGTTGAGGCCATCATGCAATGCTAGCAGAAGTGTGTGGGAACCTGGTCTTGTCAAAGTTCTTCACACTCGATGACAAGTCCACATCGTTGGCTTTCGACTGAGTGATTTCGCGGGTGTTCGAATTCAGTTACTCTCTTCAAATTTTGTGGATTGTGCTTCTAGTACCTTGAGTACCATTATCATTATTGGTGGTTTCTCTTGCACTTGTTAACAGTTTACATCATTGCTTGGTAATCAAGCGACTTTTTAGCATGTTCGACCTCAACACATCTATTCACATGTTAGACTCTGTACTTTGATCAGGTCGTGTTGGAGCGCAAGACCTTGGACTTAGCTCACACAAGTCCAGGTTGTAAAGTGATGTGACATGGTTATGTTGATATACATGTCTCTTTCAGATGGATGGCTGTGACCATACTGTTTTGGAGAATTTAGCATCTACAAATAAATACTAATTCACTAGACAAGTAGTTGTGCCTAGAACAATAGTTTAAAGTGTTTTAGACTTTCCTTATAAGCAATATATAAGAAAAGAGGATAGAAGGCCTACCTGTAGTTTCGCTTTCCTCTCATCTCCCTTGTATTAGCTTCGTCGCTCCTTCCCATACTTAATTCACCTGAAAAGTACCCTCTCAGCACAACAGGAGACGAAAATCGATCAAAGCATATGATCCACTGAATATAAATGAAAGGAATCAGAAGAAATTCATACATATAAGCATTATGAAACAAGACAAATATGGAAAAAGGTTCAAACACTTTATTAGATAGAAGAAGGAATTACAACCATCAGTGTCTGATTCAAAGTCATTCCTCCAACTTAGATCCCATCTACATCACATTAAAAGCAAGACAAGCTTGTGGCATCACATGATTTTCTCCAAATTCAAGTCTCATAGAAGCATTATCTCCTTACAATTCAACATAATCTAGCCCCTAATCACATAGATGAGTGGTCAATTTATAGGAAGATGAAGGAGGTTTTGTCATTAATGGTGACATTGAATGGCCTTCCATACTTAGAATTAGTTCCATGGAGGAAAGGGTGAGAGGATAGGATGATCCTTAACTCATTCCTCATCCATTTTCGAGCTCATAGGAGTTGATAAGACAGGGAAGATGACTCCACAAGATAAGAATATTCCCAAACCCTATGTGAATTTCGCTCATTATCACCTAGTGCAGGTGTAAGGAAGCCTAAGTTCTTTGTAGAGCACCATAGCAGTGAACTTAGTTGCTCTGCATCGCATCTTCATAAGGTCTTACTTGCACTAGTCCCTCTAAAGGCAATCTCTAGATGTCTTCAAGTCATGAAATTGTTTGGGAAGGAGGCATTGAAAGGGTTGACTAGTTTAGGGCATGAAACAACTAATTTTAGGGTTTGATGAGTCCTAAATCACTGATCTGAATGTTGGGATTTGATGTGCCCAAATGGATATGCAATAGTTTCCCCCTAAAGCATGAAGTTGGAAAAATGGCAATGTCGAATGAAATGCTTTACGATGTGATGAGGAGGTATCGAAGTGGAAGGTGACCTGCATCAATTACAATACATATATCATGAT
>APFE031511415.1:43366-70632 GCA_000404065.3 Pinus taeda
CAATCTAGATCAATCTTAGCTTTGGATCTCTGAAGAGTCGAGAAGGATCAAATCTCTAAAGGTTCAAACTTTTCCTCAAGGTTTGCACTCAAGAAGGAGATTTGCAACTTGAGAGATTTGATCCATTTGGGCCTTTCATAAATCTAGAGTTAAGATAAATTGTTTTAGTCACTTATTTTCTTTATTTCATTCTTCACTCAAATTTGATTTAAAAATAGGAGGCCCAACCATATTTATGCTTGTCGTTTTTTATTAATCATTAATAGAAGGTTCCTTTATGTGGAATAAATTTAATCTATTATTATTTTTTTGTGTAAGCTTGTTAGATCTCCATATTTCATAATAATGTTTTTGGTTTCAAAAAACTGCTGGTGGCCTCAACATGCCCACAGGAAACCAGGTTTGTTGGCCACCTGTCTACATCAAACACAAACACTGTCCAAAATTTAAACAAAGTGATTCTCATCATCCATGCTACATTGGTTGTCTTATCTTCTATATGCTTCATACTGGAAAAGTAAATGCTAGCCATAATCAAAACAAAATTTAACTACCAGGGCTGCTTGATTCATCTAAAGAATCAACTGGGGTCGGGGCTTTCACACTTGACCCCGATACTTCACTTTGCATCATAGTATGGAGATGTTGTTCGACTTTATTCGAGAGAGATTGTTATGATACAACTGCATTTGGACACACTTGTATCTCCTTTTGAAGATCCTTTAGACTTGGTTCTGTTGGCCTGTCCTCTTTTGGTTCTTCTCTTTCCTTGTAGGTGGTCATTGCTCTAGCCATGATGTTTTTCATAACCCAATATTGTTGGATGGTCTTCCGAAACAAAGGTTGGTGGCCTCGATTATTGCTTGGATCTTTGACTATTGTCTCCCATTCTTCTACCTGAATCTCTTTATTTTCGATGTTAGCATTTAGTACTCTTTCCCATTCAGAAATAACTACTTTCACCTCAGCTAGGGTTCCTACATAGTAGGCGTTGATGAGATTTTGCATACTTTCATTTCCTGTTTTCCTTCCTCTTTTCCTTGGAGATTTGTTGCAGATGGCTCCAGGCCTTTCATCTTTTTCTCTATCTTTCCTAGTCTTCTATTCCCTTTCATTCCCTGTTGGTTGGCTTCCTTTTCCATCTGAGTCTTCTTTCTACTCCTTTCTTTCCTAATTGAGAGACGTGCCTAGACCAGGGCCTGGTACACACTAGCATGATTCAAGTGTCATGCTATCAGATTCTTCTACACACTGGCATTTAAGCTACCCATAATAGAAACCCGAATTAAGACATTTTGAAATGTAATCAAATTATCCATGGTGAACACATAGTATTTTATGATCTGGGTTTTGGTCTTGGTTTTGACATAATTCAGTATATTCTTGCTTTGATTCATGGCTTGAGAATTGGCCTTGTTCCTTCCTGAATTCTTAGCATTCTTTCATGTTTCAGGATGATACTGCTCTGGCGCAGTCTCTTTCATCCACTCTGTGCCCTCTTTACTGCCCTTTCCCCAGTCGATTCTCGGGTTCCACTCTCTTCCGTCAAATGTTTACAATATAGAGACAACTCCATCTTCCAGGTTTCTTCCCTTGAGCAGTTGAATTTTTCCTCTTCCCGACTCCCGCAAGACCACCCTACGCCTCCAGTATCTTATGCTACCAACCTGCCAACAGGTCTCCCATAAGTCTTTCTCGCCTGGTTTTCTCCACCCCAGAGAGTGAGAAAATGCTTTAAAATTTCCCACCAGTTGACAATTCTGTCACTAGGGCACGAAAGTCCTACCCTTGGCCAGTCAAGCCCCCTGGTGAAACTTAGACAAAGCCAAATTTGGACTTTCTTCCCTCCCTGGTTGTGGGGCCAGTTACTACTCCCACTTCTGCCAGCTCGTTCTAGGTCTTGCTTCGAATATGTATTGAGGCATTGCATCTAGACCAGTTGGCCAAAGGTTGCACCAAGGTCGGGTTTCACTCCAGGCCTCTCGCTGTTCATTTTGTTTCTTCCCCCCCCAATCCATATACCCATCCATAACTGCCAAAAGAAATTATTCCTATAGATATTGTTCAAACCACTGAGAATGATGCTACGGGCAGAATCAATTTGGCCCAGCAGTATCCTTCTGTGCCATGACCTAGCTATCCTGAGCCAAGGTTCAAATATCCCTTCACCCCCCTCCCTGGATAGCTATAAGGTCTATCCAACCCGAGGTTGACAGGCCAATAACCCAAGGAAACCAGAAAGATTCATTTCTATATTCGTCTAGGGAAACCATAATAATTAACCAACAATCTTCAACAAGACTCATTACTTTTCCTCCTTTAGTAAAAATTCACCCCAGATTCCAATTCATATTTTCCTTACCGACATAGGGGATGGTTTGGAGCACATACCAAGTTTTACAAGCAAAGGTCAAATGCTGATCGACATCCCCCAACTCTCGGCACTTGCCAACTCCAACTGCACAGTCTACCTTCGCTTCCTGCATGAAAATGCCCATCAACCTTGCCACCTTTTCCTTTAATTTTCTCTTCCACCTACTCGGCCTCACTTCCAAGAAGCCCGCCACTTGCTTTGCTTCGTTGGCCACCTCCCTTCCCTTTTTCGTGTTGGTCTCAGGATGAGCACCCACGTACCTTCCAATTAATACCCTTAATTATTGCCTTCCTACTTCTGGCTACTCATGCTGTAAGTTTCTCAGTTCTACGCATCCACTTTCCAACTCTCATGCCAACTATTCAATATTGATTCCCTTTGCTCGCCGTGCCATCTTTCCGGCCTCTCGTTCCTCTTCCCGCCGTGTCATCTGTCCAACCTCTCTTCCCTCTATCCTCCATTGCCTATCACACCCCGATCGGGGGTTCTTTCATTTTTCCTTATCTATTCTCAAGATTTCCTCAAGACTTCTCATTCCTTCCATTTGACTTAACTCATCACCCCTTATATCAAGGTTGCTTCTGGTTTGTACACATCCCCAGTTGGCTAAGCTACCTACTGCCATGTCCCCCGATCTACAGACATATGTCGGGATAATATAGTCTATCCTTTGTATTAGATTTCCTATTTCCTGAACCAGTCTTGTCGTCCTCCAACTTTGGCTTATCTTCTCCCATATGGTTCCTTTCTGGAGCTTTTTACAATCTCTATTACTAGTCTCAAGTCTCCTTCCACTTCTAGTCTCTGAAGCCTTTCTCTCCAAGCTATTTCTAGCCCTCACTTTAATGCATAGAGCTCTGCTTCGTTGTTGCTTGCTATTCCAAAATCCACAGCATACAGGTGAATGGTGTTATCTTGATGGTCTCGAAACACCCCTCCTGAGCCTGCAACCCCCAACTTCTTTTTAGTTGCTCCATTGAAGTTTAGTTTTATGAACTCTTCCTGGGGGAACAAGAAGAGGGTTTTGGAGTCATAGGGAGTATGTTTCTATTTCCATGAATTCGCCATCAGGATGATGGGATTTAGACTTAACCTTGCAAGTATCAACCTTCTTGTAGATTAGCTTCCCAATCATATGGGTACCAGTTATCTGCAAGAATAATTTCTCAGATGTTCTAGACTATCATTACCCATAATTCAACTATTGTTCTCTTGTCCCCTTTAAAAATTCTTTGATTTCTTTCCGTCGACACCGCACAGAGCAGGAACCAAAGGGATATCAACCAGGCTCAGTTTAGGATGGGATTCTAGTAAGGCTTCCTTCTCCATTTTTCCATTTTTATTTTCATACTTGTTTGATCCCTGTCTCTATGGCTAAAAAGTTGCACATGATACTGTCATAGAACCTCATTGTAACTGTAAGCATTTAATAAATGTTTCATCGATTCGGTTTTTCTTTCACATATGCAGCAGGTCGATGGTCCTTACATCCCCCTTATTTGTAACTGATCCCAAGTTAGTGCTTTGTTGTGGAGGGAAACTCAAAGGAAAAAGGCTATTTTGGGACATAGTTTGTCCTTCTAGATTGGTTCCCATATGGTTAGCCCTTGATGTTGATAATGTGCTACTTGCAAGTGGCATCCTTCTTGGATGGTGAAAATCCATTGTATTCTATATCCCCACCTTATTATGTCTGGTCCTTCCGATATCACTATTCTACGAGACTCCATCTCCTTCTCGTAGGTTGCCCATTGAATCAAATCTAGTGCACTAGGTCAATCTTATTTCCTCTTCCATTTTCTCCAGTGTTCCCCTATTTCTGTTCCCCAATAAGTTTTCACTGGCTGATTTGCAGGGTTATTTGTATATAGGCATATTTCTGCAAGGTTTAGCCTACTATTTAATTTCTCTCTCTACTGCCACGCCTCTTGCAAGAATCTTACTTTGTTTCCTCCCCTTATTTCCTAGAAACCCTGATTTCTTATTAGTTATCTATTTTCAGATGCCAAATTCCATATGGCCAACCGCTTCATGTTTTCCTGGAGTCTTAGCCTTCCTTCTGCCGATCTTGGCAGTCTATATTTTCTCCCCCATATTTCTTTCCATAGGTCTGTTCCTCCCTAAATCCATCTCCACCATAGTGTGGCCCCCATGACCTAGTTTAGAATACATGGGTCTCGAAATCCTAACCCTCCTGCTTTGTTTGATTTTCTTAGCCAATTCCAAGATAGTAGTGCCCATTTTTCAACTATGTTTGGCCATAGCCACATGAATTTCTTGAAGATTTCAATCATTCCATGGAAAGCAATTTTAGGGACAACTTGGCTTGATAATTGGTATATCGGGATTGACTGAAGCACTGCTTTTAACAATACTACTCTGCTCACGATATGCATAGTCCTGAAAGTCCAATTCTGCATCCTCCCTTGAATTTTTGCCAGAAGAACTTTCCATTTTGCCACTTTTATCGGGTGTAGACTTAGTGGGATCCCCAAATATTTTGAGGGGATATTTCCTATACGGAAGCCCATTATTCTTGCAAGGAAAGATTGGGATTGAGTTGTTTTATTGAAGAAGAAGATATCCAACTTCTCTTAATTGATCTCTGTCCCTGAAATCACTCAAGAAATCGTGTAAGATTTCTACTAGGGCTCTAGCTTCCTTGAGGGTTTCTTGCCCAAACATCATTATGTTATTGACAAACTGTTGATGTGTTAATGGCAGTTCATTGCCCCACATTCATAGGTTTGTAAATTGAGCTAGTCATTCAGCAACCAATATGAGCAAAAAAGGGGACATCAGATCGCCTTGTCTTATCCCCCTTGTTGCATTGAATGCCTCAATGGAGCTCCATTTAGAAGGATTGAGAACACATGGGTTGATATCATAGAATAAATCTAGTGTATCCATCTGGGATCGAAGTTGAAAACTTTTAGGATTCCTTGGAGGTAAGTAAAACTTAGTTGGTCATAAAATTTTGATAGATCTAGTTTTATCATCATACCTTTAGCTTTTTGGGTCTTCAGGGAGTGAATTTCCTCTTCAGCCGTGACTGTCCCATCCATAATTTGCCTTCCTCTGACAAAACCAGTCTGATCTTAAGAGATTAAGCTAGGAAGGATAGGTTTGAGGCAGTTTACTATTATTGTAGCCAAAATTTTATATATTACATTGCATAGAGCTATAGGTATAAACCCTTGAGGCTCTTATGAATGGTCTATTTTGGGGATAAGAGCTAAGAAGGTGCAGTTTAGGCTTGGGTGCATCCTTTTATTTTGTCTTGACTCCTCCACTACTGCAACAATATCTTCTCCTAGAATCGTCCAAGTTGCCTGGGAAAATTATGCATTAAAGCCATCTGGGCCTGGAACTTTATTATTCACTAGCCCTCTGATTACTTCTTCCACCTTAAACATAGTTATTTCCCTCATTAGAGCTAGGTTCTGCTCCCTACTAATCAGCTGAGGGATATTCCGAGCAATCCTATTTATATCTTCTGTCATGTATAAATTAGGTTCAATCAATAAATTTTGAAAGTGTTGGACCAACAAGTTCTCCATTTCTTCTTTTTGAGTAAGGCGGTTTTCATCTTGGTCTACTAACAAGAAGATCCTGTTATGTTGGAGATGTTGGATCATCACTTTGTGAAAGAATCTAGTGTTCCTTTCCCCCTCTCTCAGCCACTGAATTCTTGATTTTTGTTTCCACGAAATCTCTTTCTGTTGCCTCCTTTCCTCCAACCTATTCAGTAGTTGTCCTTCTTCCTCCACTAGGGTTTGAATACGACTGTTTCTTATTATCTGTTGTTGCACCCTTTTCATCTTTTCATGTAGTAGTTCATTTCCTATTGTATGTTACCAAAATATTCCTTGTTCCATTTTTTCATTTTGTCTTTGATTTATTTAAGATAGAGTTGGAATGTATTCATTTGGTTTCTTCCTTTTTTCTTACTTTCTTTCCACCATTCCTTCAACTTTCCTAGGAAGGTCGGGTCTCTCAACCATAATGATTCAAATTGGAAGGATCTCTTGGTTTGCCCTTGTTTCATGTCCACTTCTAATCTAATCAGCCAGTGGTCCCATTCCATGCATGGCATGATGGATTCCTCATAGTATACATCTCCGCTGATTAAGTTTTCAGTTGCCAAGAATCTGTCTAAGAGTGATGCTATTTGGCGGGTTCCTCCTCTTCAATTTTTCCACATGTACATTTCATTGATTGTGGGGATGTCAACCAGGTGGAGCTCTTCTTGTATATCCCTAAATTGTTCCATTTCAAGTACCTCCCTTCTAATCCCTCCTTTTTTTCCACCAATGTAGTTATCAGATTGAAGTCCCCTACAATCAACTAAAGTTTTTCATCATGCATTTGGTTTGGGGTCCTTATTCTTTGTATGAAGTTTTCCTTTCCAACTAGAATATGCGGCCCATAGACTGCTGAGATCATAAACCATTCTTTGGTCCTTATATTTCGGAAGTGACCTGTGAGGATTCTTTGCATTCATGTTTAGTAATCTTCCTTTACCTCCACTAGGTTCCAGATGATTTATATGCCGCTTGCACTTCCTTTCGCATCCATTGCAACTACCTCATATCTTGGTTTCATCCTCCTTAGAATCTCCTCTAATTTTTCTCTTGTTATCTTTGTTTCCTAGACAAGCATTATTTGAGGCTTTTATTTTTTCAATCAATCTATTAGATATCTCTGTTTTCCCCAGCTGTTTAGGCCCCTTATGTTCCAGGATATTAGTATCATTGGGTAAATTTGTTGAGTTGTTGGAAGACCGCAGATAGCGGTACTACCATTCCAGTGTTTACCAACATCTCTCCCATTCTCTGGATCGATTCATGTAGATTTCTCCTTACTCTCTTATTTCCTCCTTTTGTTCTGTTTTGATATTCCTGGGGGTTTTCTTGTTGCATGCCCAATTTCTTTGCAATCTCTACTTGTCTCTGTCCTTATTTGGCCTTGCATTGTTAGAAGGTTTCCTTGTACAGTTTCTTTTGATCCTCTAGGATAAATCTTTTGACCAAGTGTATCCATTCATTTAACAGTTTCTTTAGAACTTCCTCTTCCATGCTTAACTCCTCCCCCTTGCCTAGGTCTATTTCCATTTGGTGAGATCCATTCTTGCATGTTCTTCTTTATCTGTGAGGTCTATTTGAGCTTTCCTCTATGGTGTTATTTTTTCTTGACTTGGGCTACTTTCTTTTTCTTTTTCCTGGTAATCCATGAGTTGTGCTTCATTTTATGTTTCTTCTTCCTCTTTCAATACTTCATATCTATTTTTACTGCTCAGTGATGTTTGGTTGACAATTTATGACTTATGGGATCCATTTGAGGGCCTTCTCCTCATCTTCACTTCTTGGAACCTCTCATTTCCCTCCTAAGGGGGTTTCATTTGTTTTTCTTTTAGATCTAGTCCTTCTTGTTTCAACGGACATTCTTTAAATAAGTGGCCATATTGATTGCACCTTAAGCATCAAAACGAGATATGCTCATAGTCTAAGGTCTGTTGCCAGATGTCTTCATGATATTCTAGCTCTATTGATTCAAGTATGGGCTCAGCTATATTCATATACACAGATTCTAGCATATGAAGTATATCGGCCCCATTTTTTGGTTTCAGCTATTTTGACAAATTTTCCTATTGTGCTTCCAATATTTCTGGATCTCAGAAATCCATTGGGAGCCTAAAGAGTCGTACCCAAACTAAGGCTTCTAGGAATTTCTCTTTATCAAGGTTGTAACGTTCTTCCCAATATCTCATGAACATGCCTGCCTTATAATGAAAATAGGGGTCATTTCCAAATACTCTTTCCTTATCTTGCAGGTTTGAGAAAATTACTGTGAAGAAGCCTCTGGCTCCCAACTTGAGCTCGATATGGCCTTTGGGTTTCCATTTCTATTATATCCACTTGATTAGGTCCTCTATTGGCCAGACTCCTATGAAATTGCAGATCATCGTATGGTCCTTCATATAGTTGCGGTATCTTTCCAGTTTGTTCATCGGGATTACAAATACGAGTTTCTCTATTGCACAGGGCAGACATTGCCCTCTCCTTCTTGTCTGCCATCTCGCTCCGAGGACTGGGCCATTTGTCGGACTGGCCGATTCTTGGGAACTCAGCTGATTATTGGTTTTCCGGCTTGACTCTCCAGTCGCTGCATTCTGATAGGAGGGGATCTCTCTCCCCCGCGCCATCCCTCCTCTCCTCTCCTCGTCTACTTCTGGCATCTCATTCTTTCTAGTGGTTTTCTGTTCTGCCGCTCCTATTGTACTTGTTAGGGTTGTAGGTTTTAGGAACTAAGGTTTGGACATTCTCTTGGTGTTTTTTTTGAACTCTCACCCACTAATTTCCCCAAATACTATTGTTGTTGCCCAAATACTTAATCTATTATTTATTAACCGTTAAAATAAGCCTCTTTTATATATAATAAATTTAATCCATTTTTCTATTAATTATTTATTAATACAAGTTTCTTTTATGGGAAAAAAATTAATCCAATATATAACATCATATACATTTAAAAGTTTATATATTCCATTGATAGGAAAAAACTCTCACATGATAAATCACATTATTAAATGTAGTTGATAGACACATATTAACTAATTTGCATAGGAGTTGAAAATAGTAACTATATTGTTAGTTACATTAATTATTATTGCAATAATTTAGAAATGATTATTAATCTTAATTCAAAACTTTATTAATTATAATTATATTAATTTTAGAAATATAAATTATGAGTTGAACTTTCAGCTTGAATATTATTATTATGTACAATTAAAATGTATGATTTAATTATTTCATAAAAATTATAATTTTTCTTTTTCTATGCCATCAAACTTGGAAACCCTGCCTCTAATAAACCCTTTAAGCCTCCCTTCTTTAAATAACTAAAATCACACATTTAAAATTCAAACAACACAACCATGAGGGTTTATGAATAGGTATTCAAGCTATTAATATTATGAATACCTAAAATCACATATTTAAAATTCAAACAACACAACTATGAAGGTTTATGAATAAGTATTCAAGGTATTAATATTATGAATAGATGAATTTGATTAAACATTTATAATTGTTTTTTTTTTCCTTCTATATTACTTTAAAACAAATTTAAATCTACATTATTCAAATAAAAGTTTTAGATTTTTAAGATTATAAAATTTTAATAAGCTATATATAAATTTGAAATTTAAATTTTAGATTGAAAATTGTGAATAATTGAAGTGGTCCAATTGTGAATGGTGGTCGTCACCAATATTATTATGACAATGAGAAATCCTTATTAATTCATGTCATAAGAAATCCTTATTAATTCAAATGATGGAAGAGAAAATTTGAAAGTTTTCGCAACATAACTTATATAATCAAAATACTAACTTTTATTTATTTATACAATTTGTTAACAATAAATTTTATATTAAATTTTTTATAATATATCTACTTTCAAATCATTAAAAAAAACTATTAACTGTATAGCTGAAGCTTTACCATTATAAAAATCCATGTTCAATATTAGAGCTTCAATAGCGTCAATGTTGCTGTTAACTATCTCAAGCAACTTTGTCGCTGAATATAAGTGAATAATTTCTCCAGAAATATTAAATAACTTATTTTAATTTTAATACCTCCAGAATATAAATAACTTTATTATTAAATAAGTTCTAATTTTTATAATCGTCGAAAATTTAAATAACTTTATAAATTAACCTTTATTCAATTTTAATAGAATAAATTATCATTACATTCGGGTCTCATTATCATTATCAACTCAACTGCACAGGTTTTGACCTTATATAAATGGAACTTCCATAAAATATAATCGTCTCCGTAAGATTAAGGATTTTTTTTTCAAGGGATTTATTAAAATTTAATAATATATTTTTAAGATTTTTTATGTAAAATACTTTTTATGTATTAATGGATTCAAACACTTTTAAAAATTCTTTCAGCATTTAAATTATTTGGATTAAATAATTTAAGTTTAAGTTTTTAAAAATCTATGTGAAATTTTGATTAAATTTAACCTCAAAAATAATTCTCAAAAATACCATTTAATCTATAAATTAAACTACATCTTATCTAATCACTGACTAAAACATAACATAACTACATCTTATCTAATGACTAAAACATAACATAACTACATCTTATCTAATCACTGACTAAAACATAATAAAACCCCTTCTAAGCTGCCATTGCCCTGAGCTCACCATTGGCCACTGCCAGTTTCTCTTTCAAATAGATACTCTTTCAACTAGATAAAGTGCCATGCAAGATATGAGCTTAGATATCTAAAGTATATGGAAATTTTTAATTTTGAAATCTTTTTAGAGTATAAATCTTAAACATTTAAATGTATATATTCTTTTTCTTGTAACAACAATGTCTTGTTATTTTCTTCTATACATTTTGAATTTTTTTTTTTTAATAATTTTTAATTCAATATGAACAATTTTATTAAATTTACTTACTAAAACCATTATCACACATGTTTATCTCCAAAATCTCTTTTCTTTTCAAAATTCAAACTCTCCTATTTCAAATCTATTCTGTACTCTTTTTTATTAATATATTTAAAATTAAACATTCAAAACAAAAATTTCCTTCTTTAATTTTCAAAACTTGTCTAAAATCTTTTATTTAATACATTTTCATTAATTCTTCAAAATTTATTTTTATAAGTTATTTTAATATAAATAATTATTAAAAATTAATTAATTATTGCGGAGGAATGTCGTAATGATATCCAATTATTTTATTGCTTGTGGACTTTAGAAAGGCTTTTGATACGGTTCCTAGATACAACCTTTGGAATAGATTAGAAGAGCTAAAGGTTCCTCTCGAGTTGAGAGCTACCGCTATAAGGTTATATGAGAATGTAATTGCCAAACTAAAGAGCAATGAGGGGTGGTCAAAAGACTGGAGCTCCATAGGGGGACCTTGAAGGTCTCTTGAAACCTGCATCAGTTAACTCCTTTAACTGTCGTTTCAACTCCTCCAACTCAGGTCCTCACAACCGATAAGGTGATTTAGCCAGAGGTTGCTTCCCTGGCTCAAGCTCTATGCTATGGTCTACTGCATGTCTTGGTGGAAGCTTCTTTGGTAGCTCATCAGGCATCAAATCTGCATATTTGGTCAATACCTCAAAAATCTCGGCTGGAACAGGCATCCCCACTCCATCACCTTCGAATCCCTTTAACATCACTGCGTATATCTCCATATCTGACTTTTTCATAGCCTTCTCCAAACTTAGTGCAGAAACATGCTGCACCTTGAATTCCCACCTTTGCCTATGAGTGGGCAAAGTCCAACTTTGTGACTGTCCAACCAGCAACACCTCATCACAGAAGGGGACAACAATTGCCTTGTTTCCATTCAAGAAATCTTTCCCCAATATCATATCAAAGTCATTCATCTCCATTACTGTGAAGTCCAACTGACCTTTCCAGTCTTTTATCTGCACAGGCACTTCGTGTGCCAGAGCCGTCACTTTAGCTCTAGATTTCACCGCCTTGACTTCCACATTCGATGGGAAGATCATCAGTCCAACCTCTCTTGCTAACCATGTCGTCATGAAGTTATGAGTGGCCCCTGTGTCCACCAGAGCTTGAATGGTCTTGCCATGAACCATCAAGTCCATGAAACCCAGACTATTAATCCATGATTTCTCCATAACTTTTCCCTACATACATGTCTATTCTCTACAAGTAGCTCTGATACCATTTGTCACGCCCCCAATTCTTTTTTCGTTAATTGGCAACTGTGTGGCATCACCTAAGTAGCTAACATGTTCCATTGTTAAGTTACTTTGCGAATTACGCCTAACATTCATCTTCTTTCATTAACGATATTACTGTGCGAAATCCATTAACATCATAAAATATAAACATAAACATTCAACACAGTAGAGAGAAAACCATCATATGCAATAATAAGCTTTTATTATGAATTTATGAGAAAATAGCTGACCGGGATCAAAAGCTCCACCGATGTTACAATCGTGTCATTTGTCACCAGGCGCCCACCTTGTGCACACCTTACACGGTGGTCGCACCTCGCAATCCACACTTAACCAATTTTCAAGCTACCCAACTCAGCGTGCACAGGCACCCACACTCGGGTCACCTCCTCCCCTCAGTTGGCTCGTTCGAGTTATCCAACTCAACGTGCACAACTCATCGGGCGGGCACACTTTTGTGTGGCCCTCCACCCAATTCGCCTCACCCGAAGCTTGCACGACTCGTCGGGCGGACGCACCTTCGTGCAGCCCTCCACCCAACTTGCCTTCACCCAAACCTTGCACGACTTCCACCTGCACCCTTCACCATTTCACAAGACCTACCCACGGTGCGGGCGCATGAGTTGTGCCTTTGCTGCAGCTCGCACCTCCACCTTCGCACTTGTAATTTTGGTGATCCACTCAAGATGTTTACCGATCGAATGATGATTTTGCCACCCAACTGCACCGCTAATATACACAGTGGGTGGGCGAGTCGTGCCACCCGGCTAACTCGTCTTACACGCCCGGCCAACATGCCATTTTGTTGCAAAACTCGTTCAAGAGGTGGGTCAGCCTGCCCAGCTCGTGGGACTGCCCCCTCCTTTGCTCGCTCATTTACAACTTAACTCAGTCGGCCCGTGGGTAGCTCGCCTAGCTCGCCCGCCTATATACTTCGCAACTGCACCTCGCCCACACTTGTGTGTCTCGCCCATTCGGTCGCACTTCTGTTCGTTTTGCTAGCTCATCTGTTCAGTGGGTGCACCCAGGCGACTCGCAAGCCGCAAGGCATTACACAAAGGTTCGAAGAGATTAACACGATGAATATGAAATGTAATCCAGTGACAACACAAATGTATCCAACATAAGAAATTTTTTTTTTTCAATGTTTATGTTTATTAAAAAATAATTTTACTTAAAGTATTAACTGTAATGTTAATAAATTAAAGTGGGAAATATTTAAATTAACCCTCTCATGAATTTGGTTAGAAAATATCAATTATAACACAAGATATAATTATTATATATTTTTTAATTTAAATTTTAAAATTATTTTTTTATTTGGATATTTTTTTTTTAGTAAATTTAGTATTAAAATAGATTTGTGTTGAAAACAATAATGTGATGTAAATTTAGTAGATAACATAAAGTTTATTTGTTGATTAAGTATAAAATATTATTTTTAAAACTTAATTTTAACATGAATTACAATATACAAAATCTTTATATTAATTGATATAATCATAAGAACTTCAAAATCCATTATTTAATAGTATATCATAGTACTCTTCACACAACATTTCCTAAAATATTTATTAATAAAAGCTAGAAAGTCTTAACAAGTGTGTTTTGAAATGCTTTTGTTATAAATAATTTTTTATATTAAAAAAATGTTATTATACTAAATTGGTTGAGAGAAATATCATGGAATAAGTTATATTCTTAGGTATAAATATTCATTAAGTTAGTTAATGTAAGCATAAGGAAGTGATTCTTTTTGGTGCATGTGTATTCATTTTTATTTTGTAGATATGAAATTATTTTATTATTGGTCTCAAAATGCTTCTAAAATGATTATATGAGTTTAAGAGGATAGGTAGAGTGAAGGTTCCAAGATGAGGATTTATATAATTAGGTAAGTAGGATTGAAGCTTGGTGAAATATGTTATTAATGCTATCAAGAAGGGAAGATGTGGATATTGGGCACACTATCAAGGAGAAAGACCTAAATTATTTGGTAGATTCATTCGAAGAACAACCAATGTGATCTAGTCTGGAAATTAATAGATTTGGTGACATGTTGCATTTTGATAATCTTTATTAGCTAGGGTCAAATTTTCTGGAGGAGGAGACCATGGTTATAATAAGTGAGTTGGTGTAAGAGTGAAACGACAAGTTAGCAAGACCTTGACCTTGTGGAGGAGAGGGTGATGAGACTCTTTGTTGATTTGATTGAGGATCACTAATGCATATGTAGTGTGCCTCATGTAGAGGCTTATGAATTTGATCTTGCAAATATATAAACAATATTCCCTCAATGACACTAAGTAAAGGAAATAAAACACAAAAGCTTTGATGCCTTATAACCTTTAATGTTAGGGTCCTAACCTCCATAACCCATAGAGTAGATACAATACTATGTATTTCCATGTAATGGAGGCCATTACTACTAAATAAGGCCTTTGTTGTAGTGTGGAGATGATTAGTGTAAGAACACTTACTAGAAAGTTCCTTTTCTAGCTGTTCCATAGGGGATAGAAATAGTACATTTAGAGGTAGAATCATTGTTAATGATGTCTTATGGAGTCATTTGTATTATAATCTCAACTCTATTGGATGTTTCCTCGTCAAAGAACCAAGTGAATAAATTTTCATAATAATAAAGGTATCCTATTTTGGCTCATATTATCATTGTGTTTGTTGTTTTATTGCATTATGCAATATATGTAGATAATGTTTGTATTATTTCTTCACATATTTCCATTGGGTAAATTACAAGTGGTATTAGAGAAATTTCTTCCATATTTTTTTAAAATTTTTATTTTTAAAGGCTAGAGATCTATTCTATCATCTATAAAGAACATTGAGATTTATCATTACATAGGTAAACTTATAGCTTGGAACCATACATGTGGGAGCTATAGGATGTTTTATCTAGTTGGAAACCCTTAATGTAAACCTTGATGTCACCCCTTCAAGTAGTATTGCATCATAGAACACTTGCATTTCACTTCCATGTACCCTCTAGTATATGGAAAAGATTGTAGGTATCTTGAAACTAGCCTTAGTTTAGCTGCTTGAATGTCTCATCATTATAGCGGCACCAAGAAAAACATTATGGAAATATACTTTTATATCCATGGGTTATTGGGTAGTATGACTAAGGGTACAATCAACCCTCTTTCCTTAGAGACTTGATATATTGGGATAAGTACTATTATTGTACCTTGCAAGTATATCCAAGAGATATAACATAGGTTGCCCACCCCTCCCTTGTCTTTAGGACCTTCCAATCACTTTTCCTTACTACCAGTTTATATATAATTTTGAAATATTGCACCATTTAGTCCTTGAAAACCCTTTTTCCTACGTCTAGGTTGTGTAATTCCTACACAATCTTCAATATTTAGATTTTTGGCATTTTTTCATCAGAATATTATTTATCTAGGATTATAACTATTTAAGAGCTTAAAAAAGAAGAGGATAAAGTCATGAAATAAATACCATTAATTGGGATTTATCTCAATATATCCCAAGTTTCATACTAATTGTAGTGGTACCCCTCTTTCATAAGTCCCCTTATTGTGGACTTGTACATGATATTATTTCTTTCCTGTCTCCCCAAGTCTAAAAAGTAGCATTGAGGACATTCATTGAAATATTTAGAAATCCTTTTATTGTGGACCTACTACAACCCTTTTACTATTCACTTATCCCTATCCCCTCCCTCTCATCATCATTTTACTTGTGCACCCTCTCTAGATGAAAACCGAAAGGTAAGACTATACTAGCTAAAATGCTTCCTTAAAAGATTCCTATGCCAAACTTGTAGACCCAATTCAAGGAAGCTCAAGTTAATACCAATTAATATTTTATTGTAGTTAATTCCCAACTTGCCAACATTATTTCCAAGCTATTTGAACTCAATGACCTCCTCGTCGAGATATCAAATTTCTCAACACATATTTATTAATTTAGGTTCTTTAAATCCTGTTTTTATTTAAGATGTTCCTAGCTAGTGAACTATGCCAAGGAACTAAACTACTTTAAAATAATTGATCTCGACAAACATTATATCTTATAGTAAGACAATAAGTTCTCAATGATTAATAACTAGACTACTTTCCAACTAAAATAGAAAACTATTTTTGTATTGAATAATGATTGATAAATACCATGAAATATAAACCAGAAAAGTTTCAAACATAGAACTAATTTCTCAATAATTTTGTAAAACATACATACTAAAAAAGTAATTTCAAGCATTAAAAAATTTAGTTAAATGTAATCGCATGACTTGTACTACATACAATTCGATAATAAAAAAATAAGTTGAACATAAATGGTATCTCACATAAATATTTCAACGTATGAAATCCTCCTAAACAATATATAAAGGACATATTGATGCCCAATTCTCACTTTATAAATTCAAGCCATATAACTCAGATTAACATTTAGAGGAAAATCACATTGATTTATCTGAAAGTGCTTTACACAAAAAAATAAACAGATTGAAATACACAAAAAAAATAAACCGATTGAAATTTGTTGGAAATAGAAGCTGTCTGAAATTATTATAATAAACTATTTTCCGGCTCCTTAGTACAAAATTTATATCCCTTTTCTTCTCAAAAGTAATTCCCTCGAGTTCTTTTCCAACTTCAATACAAAATGAGTACAATATACATTAATTGCAAAAGACAATTTTGTAGCAAATGAATCATAAAATAAGAAAAATCATCCAACAACTTTAACTATTTGTCTACCACCTAACCTTGCTTAGATGCATTGTGTTTGATGAGCTTCCAAGATATTCAGGGCACAAATTTCCAATTTTCTGGATCTGGATGATTAAAAGTTAATATGTAATTCAGTGTATTTCTAATAAATGAGAACAATTTAGAAAATATTTTTGACTTGCTAGAGAAGATAAAAGTAAAACAAACGATGCCCGCAGCTTTTACAAGTAAAACACAGACTACTTCTATTACAAAAGACCTTATAAGACGTCACGAGAAAATCTATCACAGCATGGAACAGATTGAATGACGTGATAGCACAATTTAACTTTAACCGGAAGAACTATGAGAGGAGGAGGTGGAGCTTCCATCAGAGGAGGAGGTGTCTCCATGAGGGGAGGAGAAGGAGGAGCCGTGTCCATGAGAGGAGGAGGCGGCGGCGTGAGAGGTGGAGTGTCCTGGAAAATGAGAGATGATGGATTCGGCAATGGAAGAGAAAATAGCTGCCTTCACTTGCCCTCTCCTGGGAATGTTCCTGCTCTGATGAGCAGGCCTGGAATTGCTATTGGCCTGGGATGGCATTCTAGCTATCAATTCTGGTAGACGTATACTAATAAAATGTGACACACATGAAACAATATTCTGTACGTGTATATATACAGAGGACGGCTATTTTTTTAATTGTGATTTGATAATATTATTCTGATGTCGTAGACGTATACTACCTAATAAAAACGTGAACACACATGAAACAATATTCTGTACGTGTCTATATATATATAGAGCATGACTAATTTTTAATTGCGATTTGATAATATTATTCTATTGATTGATTAGGGCAAAGTTAAATCACTCAACTCCTTGGCTCTGACACTCGTCGCCTCCATCGTGTGGCAATGATGATAATGGATCAGGTTGAGATATTCTCCATTTAAAATATATATATGGATCACGTTGATGATTTTGATGAGAAGGGAATGAATGACGACCATATGGATGCAGTGTATTTTCTTTTTCCTTTCGCCAGAGAAATCTTGTGTATATATATTTTGATGTGATTATATTCTTTTCCTTGGGGATATATAGAGGAAAAGAGAATATATACATATATATATATTCTTTTCCTTGGGATATATATATAGGGTAAGCCTTCATACTTAACCTGAATAGAATCGGTATATATTCCATATTTCAATGGAGATTGTGCACTTTAAAGCAGATATATGCTTATAAGTTTATCTCACACCAATCGATTTATGAAGATACAAATCAAATTTCATTATTGAGAATATAAAGAAGGATCTCAAATGCCAATTTGATTTATCATTATCATTAAAGAGGTCTGAAGATCTGATCAATTTTTTTTCTAAAAGATATTGAACTCTGGAAGGTATCGAAGAGACTAATCCAGCCACCACACAAACGTATCCAACAGAAAAAATAGGTTTTTAAATGTTTGTCTATTAAAAAATAATTATACTTGAAGTAGTTAAGTGTAATGTTAATAAATTAAAGTGGAAATATTAAATTAATTCTCTCATGAATTTGGTTAGAAAATATCAATTATAACATTAACATAAAATGAATTTACTAATAAAAAATTAACTTGGTTTTAATTTTAATTTTAAAATTATTTTTTTATTGGATAATTTTTAATTTTTTTAGTAAATTGAGTATTAAAATAGATTTGTGTTAGAAAACAATAATGTGAAGGAAGTTTAGTGAATAACATAAAATTTATTTGTTGATTACTTATAAAACGTTATTTTTAGAACTTAATTTTTAAGTGAATTATAATATACAAAATCTTTATCTTAATTGATATAATCATAAGAACTTCAAAATCCTTTATTTGATAGCATATTAGAGTACTCTTCACACAATACTTCCTAAAATATTTATTAATAAAAGTTAGAAAATCTTTATTAATAAAAGTTAGAAACTCTTAACAAGTGTAAAGGATTATGAATTTGATCTTGCAAATATATAAACAATATTCCCTCAATGAAATTAAGAAAAAAAATTAATATGCAAAGCTTTGATGTCTTATAACCTTTAATGTTAGGTTCCTAACCTCCTTAATCCATAAAGTAGATATAATACTATGTGTAACAACCCTGGTAAAAATTCATGTAATGAAAGTTAATAAGGGAAAATTAAGACCACGATTAAGGCACACTTATTCCAAGATGAATGTTCGGCAAAGATATCCTAGTGGGCATCATTGGATGTGTGTTTTGGCTAAGGAAATTGGCAAAGGCTGACGCAAAGGCATTAAAAAGCAAAATAACATTTTTGACACATTTATTTATGAAAATAAAATAAATTAGGAGAAAAGTAAGGTGAAAGGTCACAGGTTTAATGTAAAGAGGAAACTGAAGGAAAATAATGGAAAATGAAGAAAATAAAGGCCTCATTCATAAAAAGGATTCTGTGAATCAGTTGGTAACCTTTTGTCAGCTCATGTTTGGATCTCTTTCATTATTCTCTCTCTCTCTCACTCTTAGTCACTTTGAGTTTTCTTGGAGCACTCTAGCTTTGGATCAAGGAAGGAAAATAAAACAAAGGGAAAGGAAGGAAAGTAAGGATCAAGGAAGGAGAGTAGGATCAGGCATCTTCAATAGGAATACTTGCAAGTAATCTTTTGCATGTGTGATTTCCTAGCTGGTTTGGACATGCACGGCTTTTCATGTTGGTGTATGGTTCTCTTTTTGTCGATGGCATGGTTTTGTCGGGTTATAACAGTCGTTTTCATCTTAGCCTTGCCTTTTTCTAGATGCCATGGTATGTTTGGATGTTTATCTCAGTTTTGAGCTCTGTTTTGCCAGATGGATTTCGGAATCCAGGGCAGAGGTGGTTCAAGGTTCATTCCCAAAGGACTAGGAATCCCTTGACTGGTTTTGGTGGGATACATGGTAAATATTGTGGGAGAAGTCTAGATTTAGGGCCTAATAATCCAAATTTGGATTGTAGCAAAGCCTGAGAGACTGGTCTCAGTTTATGTCCTAGTGATATGGGATTGGATTATGGTAAAGCTTGAGAGATAAGGAGATGAAAAATTCTTCAACGATGGTGATGGATTCCTGATGGAATTCAAGGTTTAGTTTGGTTTTGATCGGAGAACCGACTTTGGTATGACCATGGTTTGGTGAGGGTGGAGGTGGTTTAACCTCTGGATTCCCTTGGTTGTTCCTGGATTGTTTATTCTATGAGATACAACATGATGCTTGGAATATGACACGAGGGTGACTGGCTGAAAGAGAGATTTGGTTCAAACATGTCTATGGTCGGGTGGTATGTGGAAATCCCAAACCTAGTCGGATTTTCCTATGGTTAATAAAAGTTAAGTTCTCTTACTTTTGCACTGATTTATATGTGGATTTACTTGTTTTCATATCCGTGATATTTATATGGTTTTATGTCAGTTATAAGCATGGTTAAATGACTCGTTCATGTCATGGTTATTTCATGTATTTACTTGTAATTATTAAATGGATAGATGCAAGACCTAATTCATGATATAATATCTCAATGGAGAAGAAGGTGATCCTCCTGGTTATGTTTCATAAGTTATTTCAGTCATTTATGCTTTGTCTTGTATCTTAGACTTGTGGTTGCATTGATGCCAAGTGTTTGATAGAATGTCAGTCCTGGTCGGGATGCTCAAGCCTAGTCTTAAGGTTGGATTTTGATTTATCAGCATTGTTATCATGTCTTTGATGGATTTTGAAGGTTGTAGCAAGCTCTAGGCAGAGGCTGGGATTCTGGGCTATAAAAGTGGCTCAAATCTTGGAGTCGCTGGCACAGGTCTGTTGAGAAAAATACATAGTCGCTAGCACATAAGCCTATGAGCGCGACTTTGGATTCAATGTTGTTGTCATGGCTATAGCATGAAAAAAACCAACGATTAAAAGGCTTAAATCATCAGTGGGACTCCATGACAGAGCGTCTGAGTGGCTGACATTTCTCATGAGGGGAAATTAAGACCACGATTAAGGCACACTTATTCCAAGATGAATGTTGGGCAAAGATATCCTAGTGAGCATCATTGGATGTGTGTTTTGGCTAAGGAAATTGGCAAAGGCTAAGGCAAAGGCATTAAAAAGAAAAATGACATTTTTGACACATTTATTTACGAAAATAAAATAAATTAGGAGAAAAGTAAGGTGAAGGGTCACAGGTTGAATGTAAAGAGGAAATTGAAGGAAAATATTGAATATGAAGAGAATAAAGGCCTGATTCATAAAAAGGCTTCTATGAATCAGTTGGTAACCTTTTGTCAGTTCATGTTTGGATCTCTCTCATTATTCTCTCTCTCTCACACTCTTAGTCACTTAGATTTTTCTTGGAGCACTCTAGCTTTGGATCAAGGAAGGAAAATAAAACAAAGGGAAAGGAAGGAAAGCAAGGATCAAGGAAGAAGAGTAGGATCAGGCATCTTCAATAGGAATACTTGCAAGTAATCTTTTGCATGCGTGATTTCCTAGCTGGTTTGGACATGCATGGCTTTTCATGTTGGTGTATGGTTCTCTTTTTGTTGAAGGCATGGTTTTGTCGGGTTATAACAGTGGTTTTCATCTCAGCCTTGCATTTTCCTAGATGCCATGGTATGTTGGGATGTTTATCTCGATTTTGAGCTCTGTTTTGCCGGATGGATTTCGGAATCTAGGGTAGAGGTGGTCTCAAGGTTCATTCCCAAAGACCTAGGAATCCCTTGACTAGTTTTGGTGGGATACATGTTAAATCCTGAGGGAGAAGTCTTGATTTAGGGCCTAATAATCGAGATTTGGATTGCAGCAAAGCCTGAGAGACTGGTCTCAGTTTATGTCCTAGTTATATGGGATTGGATTATGGTAAAGCCTAAGAGACAAGGAGATGAAAAATTCTTCAACGATGGTGATGGATTCCAGATGGCATTCAAGGTTTAGTTTGGTTGTGATTGGAGAATTGACTTTGGTATGATCATGGTTTGGTGAGGGTGGAGGTGGTTTAACCTCTGGATTCCCTTGGTTTTTCCTAGATTGGTTGTTCTATGAGATACCACATGATGCTTGGAATATGGCACGAGGGTGACTGGCTAAAAGAGAGATTTGGTTCAACCATGTCTATGGCTAGGTGGTATGTGGAAGTCCCGAACCTAGTCAGACTTTCCTATGATTAATAAAAGTTAAGTTCTCTTACTTTTGCACTGATTTATATGTGGATTTACTAGTTGTCATATCCGTGATATTTACATGGTTTTATGTCGGTTATAAGCATGGTTAAATGACTGGTTCATGTCATGGCTATTTCATGTATTTACTTGTAATTATTAAATGGATAGATGCAAGACCTAATTCATGATATAATATCTCAATGGAGAAGGAGGTGATCCTCCTGGTTATGTTTCATAAGTTATTTCAGTCATTTATGCTCTGTCTTGTATCTTAGACCTGTGGTTGCATTGATGCCAAGTGTTTGATAGAATGTTAGTCCCGGTCGAGATGCTCAAGCCTAGTCTTAAGGTTGGATTTTTATTTATCAGCATTGTTATCATGTCTTTGATGGATTTTGAAGGTTGTAGCAAGCTCTAGGTAGAGGCTAGGATTTTGGGCTATAAAAGTGTCTCAAATCTTGGAGTCGCTAGCACAGGTCTGTTGAGAAAAATACATAGTCGCTAGCACATAGGCCTATGAGCATGACTTTGGATTCATTGATGTTGTCATGGCTATAGCATGAGAGAAACCAATGATTAAAAGGATTAAATCATCAGTGGGACTCCAAGACAGAGTATCTGAGTGGCTGAGATTTCTCATGAGGGTGTTGTTGTCGATGTGGATGAGTTTGGTTGATGTGTTCCATCGATTCCATTTCCTTAAGGTCACCAAGAAAGTTGAATCGCTTATAGTAGCCTATCTCGTCGCATGGTTACCCTGGCTGGCATGTTGCTTGAGTGGACCTAGGAGAGACAGGGTGTTACAGATTGGTATCAGATTGGGTGAAGGTGCTCGGTCATTCATGCATGTCATTGCATGTGCGTCTCTTACACTTGCATTCCATGTGCTTGTTGTGTTGCATCCTGTTGGTCATGGTTGTAGTAATGTTTTCAGAAGGAACTTGATGTGATTTTGTTGGATGCATCGCCAGAATTATATGACTGGTTACATGTGGTTATATGTCGCTTACGTGTTGATTATACGCTGCTGACTACATCCTTGTATGTCAGGTGTATTCTTGAATGTTTTGATTACATGTATTAGTCTTGTAGGTTGGTTACAAGAATTGATTTCTTATGCTCGAATACAAGAATTTATACGTATCTGTGGTTGATTAGGCATTGCTTATGCATGTTGATAGTTGCATGTGCCAATGTGTGAAATGGAGTAATGGTTGTTGTCATGCATGAGGTCATAACATGCATTATTGATATGGCCTTGCATTGATAACTAGACCCTATCTAGAATGATGTTTATGCTTTGATACATTTATTCGATATATGTCTATATTTTGTGATGATTATGTTATACATGTATCATGTTGATTTGATGATTTTGAAGATAAGATATCCTCCTCGAATTATGATAAGGTACGTTGGTTTATTGTGATTTGGTTTAGCTAGCATATTATGCCTTACAAGAAAGAGATCAGATGGTTAGCAAGGTGGTCGACTACATAGAATCTCCCTATGCATCAAATGGGCAGCTTGGTGTGGGGCACTCTTCTGATTTGGCAAACACATTGAGAAGCTTGAAGGAAGAAATAAGGAGTTGTAAAGTGGAAAACAATAAAATCATGTAGGCATAAGAGAAAGAAGTAGAGGTGAATGCGATACTTCTTTAAAGTTTGTCAAAATTGTAGCAACAAGGGAAAATTCGGATCAACCATGGATAGGAGGACAAAATTAATGGGGCATATGGTAGTAGGTCTTCCAGTATACACAAGTCAGATATATCTAACATGATTAGAGATGGTAGGTTGTTGGACACCCTGGATAGGAGAGGTGATAAACATAAGTACTAATCCAATTTTGGCTCTGACAAGCATCATGATTGTCATCGTCATCATCCTTACAGGTGGAGTGATAGGGGATACTTTCCAGATGAGTTTAAGAAGGAAAAGCCACCTATCTTTGATGGAGAGATGAAGAAATCAGAGGATGTAGAGGCATGGTTGTTGTCTAGGAAGAAATTCTTATGATTGCATGATTACTCAGAAAACAGAAAGATAAGATAACCACTTTCAACCTCAAAGGTAAAGCGTATATTTGGTGGGAAGAAGTGAAGAATGTCAAAGGTATACATGAGGAGGATTTGACTCTGCATGCATTTGAAAGACTCTTCAAGAAGAAGTAATTCTTTGAGAGGTACTATGATGACAGAGTTAAGGATTTTTATGAGATGCAGATGGGTTCTATGACAGATGATGAGTATAGGTAAGATTTTTGGAGTTGGTGAGGTATGTACCTTACCTTAGGGAGGAGAAGGCTAATGTTCAGATATTCATTACTGGAATGTCAATAGCAGACAGAGACCAGATTGAGCTCAATGATCCTAGATCATTGGAGGAGGCCATTCGAAAGTTGAAGCGTTGTTATGAGTAATCAAAGTGCAAAGTTGAGCCTAATGATGACATGAAAAGAAATGAGAAATCTAAAGGAAAATGGCCACCAAAGTGAGGAATACCTCAAGATGCAAGTGAGAAAGAAAATGTAGTTCCTTACAAGAGGTTCAATACACCTAAGAAGGGACGTGGAGAGTAGCAAGTTAGAGGCAGTGTTAGGGAGCCATTGTAGTGTTGGATATGTGGTAAGGATCATCGTAAGAGGGGTTGTCCACAGTATCAGAGTGGTGGTATACCCCAGATCTATAATACTCAGGAGGCACATACAGTTGGTGATGTTTATCATAGCATTCCTCGGATCTATGCAACTGTAGAAAACAGGCATGCAGATCATCAGGCATTGATCATTGAGATGGACGCTATGCTTTGTGATCAAGTTGTTTCTATTTTGATTGATCTTGGATCTAACTATAGTTATATTAATCCTAACCTAGGGGATAAGTTTGGTTTGAGAAAAGAAGTGCATGTCAAATCTTGGTTTGTATAGTTGGCTACAGGTATGAAGAAGAGAGTTCACCATTGGGTAAGAGCTTGTACATTTTGAGTTAAATGGGATGCCTACAACAACACATTTGAATGTACTACCATTGGTTTTGTATAATATGATTTTGGGTATGGATTGGTTATACCTTCACAGAACCAAAGCGGAATCCTTCGACAATGCCATTGAGTGTGTGGATGATAGTAGGGAAAGGAGGACTTTGCAGGGGAAGAAGAAGCCTACATCTGTAAGGATGGTTACTACTACGCAAGCTAAGTGAAGTTGTAGAAAAGGTTGTGTGACGTTTGCAGTACACATTTCTAGTGATAAGGGTAAGGAGGTTGAGGTTGCCGATGTGTTGAGCAGGTACCGAGTTTTGCAGCAGTTTCACGATGTATTTCCTGGGGACATTAAAGAGTTTCCACCTCAGAGGGAGGTAGAATTTTATATTGAGTTGGTGGCAGGGGTAGCCCCAACATCAAAAGCCCCTTAGAGGATGAGAACAACTAAGTTGGTTGAGTGAAAGTTTCAACTGAAGGAAATATTGGACAAGGGGTACATTAGGTCGAGTGTATTGCCTTGGGGTGCACCAGTGTTGTTTGTGAAGAAGAAATATGGTACTCTTAGATTGTGTGTTGACTACAGGTAGCTGAACAAAGTAACCATCAAGAACAAGTACCCATTTCTGAGGATTGATAATTTGTTTGATCTGTTGAAGGGAGCAGCAGTGTTGTCTAATGTTAGGATATTCTGACACATAGGAAATAGTTAAGTATAACTTGGTCAAGTGTAGAGTTAGGTAAAGTGTGTTTCTATACTATATACTTTTGTAACTTACAATCTGACAGTCATGATATCTAGTGATCCGATGGTTCATCTCTCCTCGGTATTACTGACACTTGATCCATGGCTTAACACTCGATTGGTCCATGATATCTATTTAAAGAGCATGGAGGATCATTTGTAGGATAACCATTCATGAGAGAAGGTTATGTAAATTTTCATTCTTTTATTAATAAATTGCCTGAAGTGGCCGTGTTGGCTTAGGCCCTGGACTATTTCCCTCTTTGAGGTTTTTAACCATGTCAACAATACTAGTGTATTGATCTGTGAACTAGTTTTGAGAGGTGTCCTTTGGTGTTCTATCTAAGGAACTTACCCTGTATATTCCTACATGGTAGCAGAGCTATTTGAGGGCCGCATTCGTTGGTGATCCAAATTTGAAGCCGGTGGAACTGCATCTGGTTGTCGTTTCCTAGATCTACTATTACTGACTACTTTCGGGCCGAGAGGACTGCTCTATTGTGTTAGGAGCATCTGTTTCAGTGAGGAACCCATTTTGTTGATGCGAAATAGTTTCCGGTAGCCATAACTACGTCATTTTTAAGATCTGGTGGTATACAATGTTTATTTGCAATTTTTAGTTATTTTCTCTCTGTTTATTTCGGTTTATTTAGCTCTTTGTTTTCTTTTATTACTGGATCTATACATTTCATTTCTGCGTATGCTCTTTGCCCCGCGACTCTGTGTGATCTGGGCAAATCAAAGATAGAAAGGAAGGATTTTTCTCATGTGTATGCTCTTTTCCACCGCGCCTTAGTGTGATCTCGGAAAAACAGAAACATTGAGGAAAATATTTAGTTTTCGGCTAAAGCTAACTTCAACCCGTAAGGATTGTTTTTTTTTTGGATTTCTATGTTGGGTTTTGTGTTTTTTTTTTGTAGGAAAAAATGAGCTTTCTCAAGTAAGCACACACCCCAAAGCTTCAGTGACTTAAAAAAAAAAAAAAAAAACCTTCCTCTTTTAACCTTTTAATCTAGCTCACTTCATCCAAAGCTACTTTATGAGAATAGAGGTCTTGAGTTCAAGTCTTTCTTTTTGTTGAGCTAATTAGATTAAGTTTGGAAAGGGGGCGATTGTTTTTTAAATATAACATTATCATTCATTTGCGCACATTCCCGCACTTCGTGCATATCTTCAACAACTTTTCTTCAAAAAGCCATAACTTCTTCATCAAGAAGCTGTTTTCAGAGTTGGTTTTTTTTAATCATCCTAATTTTTTGAGATCTTTCCATTGGAACACTTATTTTCAACATCTATAGCTTCAGTTTCTATTAAAATGGAATGTCCATGCCAAGTTATTCTTGACAGCACCAACTACTTCCAATGGTGGTCCTACATTGTGGATTTACTTAGAAGTAAAGGTCTCTATAGAATAGCCTTAGGCCAAGAAACCAAACCGAAAGATGAAGATAAGGCAACCAAATGGGAAAATAGGCAAGATCAAGCACGTGGGTTGATAGGGATGTCTATTTCTCTAGACCTTAGATTC
>APFE031511415.1:70652-84472 GCA_000404065.3 Pinus taeda
AAATGAGTTGCTTACATTGGACCCCAATAATTTTTCTTCCATTGAAGATTTTTTGTCCAAGTTCAAGACCCTTAGACTTCTCTTGGAAGGTGTTAAGGTTAATAAGGAAGATGGTAACCTTATCTATTCCATTCTTACTAAGTTCGAACCAGCCTACTCTGTATTTGTTTCCACCTTCCATTCTACAAGAGAAGCCTTCATTTCTCAAGGGCAAGACTACAAGTCCCCTTCCTTTGATGCCTTTTGTGATTATTTAATAAGAGAACAAGAAAAAATCTTACATCTTGGTCTTCTTAATCTTCAAAACTCTTCTAAGAAAGCCTTAGCCACCCATCAACAACCAAATTCAAAGAATCCTAATAAGCCGTATCCTAAAAAGGATGGTCCTAAACCAAACAAGCATCCTAGGACATTTTAGTCTCAAAATGAAAAATCATTTCAACAAAATCATAAGGCAAATAAAATCAAAGTGAAGAAGACTGATAGACATTGCCACTTTTGTAATCGAGATGGACACTTAGAATCCAAATTCTCTAAGAAGATGGAAGCCTCGGAAGTATCAAAGGAGAAGCATAACATCCATTTGGAGCACACAACAACTTCAACTTCATCTTTAGCAATAAGACTTTCTACATGTGGTTGTCAAGCATCTCGGTTTGGATATGCACTAAATGTATCTTCTTCTTCTCATTCTCATGAGTGGCTCATTGATTTTGGAGCTTCTTATCACATGGCCAAACAAAAAGCCATGTTTTCTTCTTTAAATGATTGTAACACCAAAAATATATATGTTGGTGATGATAGATCTCTTATTGTTGTAGGGGCTGGAACTGTTCATATAGACAATGGTAAATTCAATGATGTATTATGTGTTCCAACCTTATCATGTAACCTTCTATCTGTATATCAGATAACTCATTCAGGTGAAGGTAAAATTGTTGAATTTTCACCTCACGATGTTGTAATTAAGGACCTAAGATATCCTAGACATATTTTAGCTACTGGCATTGTTGTTTATTCTACAAGGTTGTATAATTTTAACAACTTTGGGTCATCAAATCTTCCCTGAGTATTTGTTGCTCATAATGATGAAGTGAGAAAACTTTGGCATGAGCGATTTGGTCACTTAAACTATCGCTCCCTTCAGAATCTATGTAAAGAAAATATGGTGACAGGTATTCCAATGGTATCATGTAGAGATGGTGTTTGTTCCAGATGTGTACTCCGAAAAAATTATCAGGATAGTTTTGAAAAGTGTGCCTCTTGGCATGCCTTAGCCCCTTTACAGCTTGTGCATATTGATTTATGTGGTCCACTTCCAGTTGTTTCATTCTCTGGATACATGTATTTCTTAACTTTCATTGATGATTTCTCTAGACACACTTCGGTATACTTCTTAAAACTCAAGAATGAAGTATTTAACATGTTCTTGGCCTTTAAGGCCTTTGTTGAAAAACAATCTGGACGTAAAATTCTTAAGCTAAGATCTAATAATGGTGGACAATATGTTAACAACAAATTAATCAACTTTTGCACTGAGAATGGAATTTAAATGCACCATATTGTTCCATATACTCCACAACAAAATGGTGTAGTTGAAAGGAAGAATTGCACCTTAAAGGAAATGGCTAATTGTATGCTTCAATCTAAAGGACTTAGTCTTAATTTTTGGGCAGAAGCAATTAACTGTGCAAATTAAATAATAAATCGCACTCCTACTAAGGTTTTAAAGAATATCACTCTAGAAGAAAAATGGAGCTCAATTAAACTAGATGTAAGTCACTTTCATGTTTTTGGAAGTGAAGCATGGGCCCATATTGCAGATGAGAAACATAAAGCTTTAGAACCTAAGAATGAAAAATGTATTTTTGTTGGATATTCTGAAGATGTCAAAGGATACAAACTTATTCGACTTAAGTCCAAAAATATTATCATTAGAAGAGATGTAAAGCTTGTTGAAAATATATCGACCTATGAGCCTAGTTCGGAGGATGTGCCAGCTCTCTCTATCCCTTCTACTTCTGAAATATTTCTTCTTCAGATGCTGACAACGAGGATGAAAATATGCCCCCACTTTCTCAGGATCCTCTTTCAACTCCTCAGCTTCCAAAATGGTTCCATGTTACTCAGGATGCAGCAAGTGCTCTTGCTGATGATCCTACAGATCAAGAACATACACATTCTCAGTTCGACAGAGCCTCTTCTTTACTAGCTCAAGCTTCAGTTAATTATGATCCTGACACCTTTGCAGAAGCTTCGGACCATCCAGATTGGGATGCGGCTATGAATGAAGAATATCATTCCTTATTGGAAAATGATACATGGGATCTTGTTCCCCTTCCAAAGGGATGAAAACTTGTTAGATGCAAATGGGTTTACAGAACCAAGTATGGACCAGATGGAAAAGTTGATAAACATAAATTTCATCTTGTTGCTAAGGGGTTTTTCACAAGTTGAAGGCATTAACTATACTAAAACCTTCTCCCCTATTACCAAAATGAGCTCTATCTGCCTTGTTCTTTCCCTTGTTTCCTCTTTCAAATGGGAAGTCCATCAGATGGATGTTAAATCTGCCTTCTTGCATGGGGACTTGCATGAAGAAATCTACATGGAACAACCTATTGGCTTTATAAAAATAGACTCCAGCCTTGTATGCTAGCTTAAGAAATGCCTTTATGGTCTCAAGCAAGCTCCTCGGGCTTGGTATGCTAAAATGGATAGATTTCTTTTAGAAACTAGATTTTCTAGGTGTCATTCTAACAATACTATGTACACCAAGAAAGTGGGCAAGTCTCTTATCATTCTTGTTCTTTATAAACCATGTGAAGTCCAGCCTTAAAAATAATTTTGAAATGATAGACTTAGGACACTTACATTATTTTCTTGGTCTTCAAGTCTTGCAACCCAAGGAAGGTATTTCCCTTTACCAGTCCAAGTATGCATGCGATCTTCTACGTCGTTTTCACATGGAAGAATGTAAGCCAATCCCTTCTCCCTTTCAGTCTAGAGCCAAAATTTCAGTCACTTGTACTTCCCTTGAAGTTGATACTACCTTATACCATCAACTTGTAGGAAAACTTTTATATCTGACCCATACTCGTCCTGACCTTTTCTTTGTTGTTGGCCTTATTGCTCGGTTTATGAAAAACCCACATGAAAGTCATTGGAAAGCAACTAAAAGAATACTTTGTTATGTTTGAGGTATAGTTTAGTTTGGGATTCATTACAGTGCAGAAGCATCTGCTCTATCAGTTGGTTTCACTGATTCTGATTGGGCTGGTGACCTTGATGATCGGATGTCTACTATAGGTTATGTGTTCACTCTTGGTTCAGGACCTATTACATGGGCTTGCAAGAAACAAAGTGTCATTTCTCTTTCTTCAGCAGAAGCAGAGTATCGTGGTGCTGTAGAAGCTAGTAAGAAAGCTTTGTGGCTTCATCAGATCGTATCAGAGTTTGGCTTTCAGCAGCAACATCCGACTACACTTTGGTGTGATAATCAAAGTTCCATTCAATAATGAAAATATCCAGTCCAAAATCAGTACAGCAAACACATTGAACTACATATGCACTTCATCCAAAATCTCATTCATGACCATGTTATTGAAGTGCAATATTGTTCAACAGATGATCAAGTTGCAAACAACTTTACAAAGGCTCTCATAGAGGCGAAGTTTACTAAAATTTGATTTATGGTTGGAGTTCAAGAAGTTGTCACTAAGGGCGGATAGGCTCTAATGCCTCCTTCCTTCTCTTATTGTGTCATATTTGTACATCCTTCAATCCTATCCCAAGTTTTTCTTAAGGGGGGATTTTAGGATATTCTAACACATATGAAATAGTTAAGTATAACTTGGTCTAGTGTAGAGTTAGGTAAAGTGTGTTTCTTTACTATGTACTTTTGTAACTTACAATCCGAAGTTCACGATATGTAGTGATCCGACAATTCATTCTCTCCTCGGTATTACCAACACTTGATCCGTGGCTTAACACCCGATTGGCCCATGATCTCTATTTAAAGAGCATGGAGGGTCATTTGTAGGGTAACTGTTCATAAGAGAAGCTTATGTAAATTTTCATTTTTTATTAATAAATTTCCTGAAGTGGCCTCGTTAGCTCAGGTCGTGGACTATTTCCCTCTTTGAGGGTTTTAACCACGTCAACAACACTGGTGTATTAATCTGTGATCTGTTTATGAGCGGTGTCCTTTGGTGTTCTGTCTAAGGAACTTACCCTATATATTCCTACATCTAAGATCGACTTGAGATTGGGATACCATTAGGTAATGATAAAGGAAGAGGATATCTTCAAGACTACGTTTAGGACTACGTATGGGAAATATGATTTTGTTGTTGTTCTATTTGGCTTAACTAATGTTCCAACTACATTTATGTGTTTGATGAATAGTGTGTTGCATCCTTATCTAGACAAGTTTCTTATTGTATTCATTCATGACACACTGGCATTTAGCAGCAGTGTTGAGATTGCTAAGAGAGCATCAACTATATGCTAGACTTAGCAAGTGAAACTTATTTTATATTGAGGTACATTACTTGGGGTATATTGTCTCCAAGGATGGGATACCAGTGGATCCAAAAAAGATAATGGCCACCATGGAGTGGGAAGCTCCTGAGAATGTGGATGAGGTGAGATCATTTATGGGATTGGTAGGTTACTACAAGAGGTTCATTAGGTAATTCTCACACATTACATATATTATCACATCATTGCAATGAAAATGTAATAATTTAGAATGGGCAAAAGAATGTGAGGCTAGTTTTGAGCAGCTAAAGCAGTAGTTGACACATGCACCAGTGCTAAAGAAGATCTGGACAAGGATTTTGTAGTATGTATAGATGCTTGCAAGAGAGGACTTGGTGGACTTCTCATGCAAGAAGGGCAGGTAGCGTGCTACAAGCCATGAAAAACAAATGAGCATGATCAAAAATATCTAATGCACAATCTTGAGCTAGCAATGATTATACATGCATTGAATATGTAGATGTATTAGCTTCTTGGCAAGAAGTTTACATTGATGAGCGATCACAGTGGGTTGAGGCATTTGTTTGATTAGACAAATCTAAATGCTATACAAGCTAGATGGTTGGCTACCCTTAGGGAGTTTCAGTTTGAGATCGAATACATCAAAGGGAAGGAGAATCGAGTTCTCAATGCTCTTAGCAAGAACGTACAGGTAAATCATATAACATCTATGAGTTCTTATGAGACATAGTTACATGATAGGATCTTGTAGGCACAACAACAGGATGAAAAATACATGAATATTGTGCATAGGTTACAGTAGAGCACAGGTACAGGTACAGGTGATCAAGATGTAGACTATCATCTCACGATAGATGGTTTGGTGAGGTTTAGAGACAAGATCTATGTGTGAATTGCAGTGAGCTCAATAATCTAATTTTGAGGGAATTTCACGTCAAGCCATGCTCGGGTCATCTAGGATACAAGAAGACATTGACGACAATGAATATTGGCAAAATATTAAGAAGGAAGTGGCATAGTTCATGGCTAAATGTTTAGATTGTCAGTAGGTCAAGGCGGAATGTAAGCATCGATGTGGTTTACTACACCTTATAGTGATTACAGAATGGAAATGGGAGATCATTTCCATGGATTTCATCACAGGTCTTCTGAGGACAGTGAGGAAACACGATCATATTATGGTCGTGGTTGACAGGTTGAGCAAGATAGCTCACTTCATTCCAGTAAAGGCTATGTATTTAGCCAGTGAGGTAACACGAGTGTTCATCAAAGAGATAGTGAGACTACATGGTGTTCCAAAGAACATTATGTCAGACGGGGATGCAAAGTTCACTTCCAAGTTTTGGAAGGAGCTATTTGTAGACTTGGGAATAGAGTTTGCCTTCAATACAACTTATTGTCCATGGGATGATGGACATACAGAGAGGGTCAACAGGATCTTAGAGGATATGTTGAGGATGTAAGTGATGCAGCAACAGAATAAATGGGAAGAGTACCTTCCATTGGTTGAGTTCGCATACAAAAATGGTTATTAGGAGTCATTGAGGATGATTCCTTTCGAGGCATTGTATGGATGGAGTTGTAACACTCCCATCTGTTGGAGTGATCCAATGAACATGGTAATTATTGGACCGGACATGTTGGTAGCCATGGAGTAGGAAATGTAGGTTATAAATAATAATATAAAGGTAGCACAGGGTAAACAAAAGAGTTGTGTGGATCAGTATAGGGTGTTCAAGGAGTTTCAGGTTGGGGAGCTTGTGTAATTTTATAATAAAATTAATATGTCATCTATTTTTCAATTTCATTATATATATAGTATATATATATATATATATATATATATATATATATATATATATATTATATATATATATAATATAGATATCAACAAGTTAATTAGAAGAAATTTCTAACATTGAAAAAATACTCCTCTTTCTATTTGTCCCAAGGTAATCTATAAACCTAATATGGAAGTGATTGTTGTAAGGTATGTTATGTTATGTTATGTGTTGTGAATGTTTATGTAAACATTTTGACTTTGGAGAAAATTACATAAACATTAAAAATAAAATACATGAAAACTAAACAAAATTATATTATAAATTAACTATTATTTTTATTATTAATTAAAACATTTTTGAATAGGTCAATTAGATTAAAATAAAATAAAATAAATAAAAATAAATAAATAAATAGAATTAATAATTATAGTTGTCAATTATTAATAATTAAACTAGCCTAGGTCCATCTTGACTCTAGATCTACCAAGTGCCAAGAGGGATCAAATCTCTTGAGGTGCAAACCTATTTTAGAGTGAAAAGATATTTATGATGCATTAGATAGCTTACAAATAACCGTTTTTGTAGAAAATCCTCCAAATGCACAACGAGAGTTTGATATTATTCTAGATTTAGAAAATAGACCTAATGTAGAGGAACATAACCCAAATGTAGAGGAAGTACTTAGTTGGCCTAGAATTGGCTCATCTGCAATCGATGAGTAAAATATCATGGGATTATTCGATATGGAAATTTTAGAAATGTTCACAAATGGTGAACTAGATTGGTTGCAAGCATGGAAAAGAAATGTCCATCTACATGAGTATGTGAAACCTCTTCCTTGATATCATGACAAGATATTTGGAAGGCATCCACGCTTTAGATACTTTTTACTTAATATCATTATGAGACATTGTGCTCAATATTCATTTGCAGTTGTTGTAAAGAAGAATATGACAGATCGACCAATAATAGTGGAGGAATTAAGAGAATATTTAAAAAGTATTCCAGAATCATGACTTGGAGAAAGGTTAAAGTGATTTGGAACTATACTAAGATGTACATGTGCATATTAGAATAATTGTCATGCTAAGTTATTTGACTTGATTCAACAAATTGGGAGTCCTACAATACTCTTTACATTAAGTTTGATAGATATGTAATGGCCATATTTACATAAATTAATGTTGGGTACATTTCCTATAGATCTAGTGGAAGTAAGGAAATGGAGACATCAAAATGAATTTGATAATCCTCATATTGTACCACACTATATGCACTTAAGACATACAATTGTTTGAGATAAAAATTTTGAATGTTTTCATCAACCTACTAACTATTGGTGTGACTATGAATGGAAACATTGTGGATCTTCGAATGTGCATGAATTTCAATGGTTAAAAAATGATCCTAACATGGACATGTTGAACTGGTAGGATCATAAGAAAGTCATAATTGCAAAAGAATATTTTGATGGTTGTGTACATGCAATGAATCCACGTTGTGAACATCAAAGAGATATTCAAATTAGACTCAATGTCGATGATCATCCTTGCTTAAAGTACAAACAAAAAATATTTCAATCTAATCCTATGATTGATTATGAATAAATTCTTAATTATGTTGAGTGTCACATCACCTATAATGAGATATCTTACCTTCGAAAGAAGGCATGAAGATTGGTATCTCAATATAAGGCACCGTGGGATATATCTTAAGAGTCAAGACATGATGTTGGTGAGAATGCAAAAATGAAATATAGATTGGCAACCTATTCTTTCGAAGCATTTCATCATTAATTACATAGCAAAGTATGTAGCAAAATGTGAAAAAGGATTAGATGTATTTTATGATATGTTTATGTGTCTCTCTTCTATTCAAAATTTAAATGAACCAAAAGAACATGCACACAAGAGTTTGTTGTGTTAAACCATTGTTGATAGAGATATAGGTGCAAAGCTGACAAGTCATTTACTTTTAGAGCTCCCTCTTTCTGAACGTATCCATCGATTTGAGGCCCTAAATTTTTGTATGAAGGTTTTCAAACAAGTACGGGTTGAGACTTATAATGAAATCAAAGATAATTCAATTATGCATGCATATACCAAACAACCTATCGACATAGAGCACCTTGCATTGAAATATGCAGAAAAATCATGGTCATATGACAAACAACGACATGAGGAAAAATGTTTACCATTGGAGAACACAACTATGGGATGTATGTTCCCTTGATTTAGATCCAAATAAAACAGGTCCTACATTTGTTTAATTTTGTTGGTTTTATTTGGTATTACACAAATCCTTTCATGATTTTGGGAGAGATATTGGTGAAACATTTTATGAGATAGTGCATAATTGGGAAAATTTACATTACCAACTGTTACACAACATTTTATCACTGTCCCTGTACTCCCTGTTCCTTAATCCTGGAGGACCTGTATTGTGAACCCTATACACTTACTCTTCATGAAGAAACCCCCATTGTGTCCCTCTTCATGAGCAGATCAATTCCCTTTTGTAGCCTTACCCTTGAAACTTTTGTTTTGCCCAGTTTACAAGACTAGTGCTAATGAACCTTGTCTTCCTTGTGCCGATATGCATGGATTAGGATCATCCCTAGCACTGGCTAAAGTAACTGAGCTTTATTCTAGTTGCGCCAGTCCTCTTATGGAATTTTTTTTAAATAAAGAGTTGAAGCTTCTAGCTCTAGAAGCTTCGTAATGAAAGTCTGGTAAATGGTTTGGCCCAATGGGGTCAAGGATGTCATTTTGGGCTCCTTTCCCCTATAATGACGGAACTACCTCAAGGGATAAGACCTTCTCCCATTATAAGAGGTTCCATCTCCCATCCATTCATCCTATATAAACCTCCCTTTTTCCCAAGCAGAAGCTAGTGTTAATATTCGTGTGCTAGTGCTAATTAAGTTTGGAGTAAATAACAAGCTATTCATAGTTGTAGCTCTCTAGTTGTGTCAGGGAGAAGTGTGATTTGGTTTGGAGTAAAGCTTAAATGGAAGAGTCTTAAAGCTATTGTTGTTGAGGCCATCATGGAATGCTAGTAGAAGTGTGTTGGAACCTGGTCTTGTTAGAGTTCTTCACACTCGATGACAAGTCCACATGGCTTTCGACTGAGTGATTTCACAGGTGTTTGACTTTAGTTCCTCTATTCACATTTCGTGGATTGTGCTTCTAGTACTTTGAGGACCATTGTCATTATTGGTGGTTTCTCTCGCACTTTTTAACAGTTTCCATCATTGACTGGTAATCAAGTGACTTTCTAGCATGTTCGACATCAACACATATATTCACATGTTAGATTCTGTACTTTGATCGGGTTGTGTTGGAGTGCAAGACCTTGGACTCAGCTCACACAAGTCCAGGTTGCAAAGTGATGTGACATGATTATGTTGATATACATGTCTCTTTTAGATGGATGGTTTCGACCATACTGTTTTGGAGAATTTAGCATCTACGGATAAATACTAATTCACTAGACAAGTAATTGTGTCGAGAACAACAATTTAAAGTTTTTTAGACTTTCCGTATAAGCAATAGATAAGAAAACAGGATAGAAGGCCTACCTGTAGTTCAACTTTCCTCTCGTCTCCCTTGTATCAGTTCTGTCACTCCTTCCCATACTTAATTCGCATGAAAAGTACCCTCTCAACACAACAAGAGACGAAAACTGATCAAAGCATACGATCCATTGAATATAAATGAAAGGAATCAGAAGTAATTCATAAATATAAGCATTATGAAAGAACACAAATATGGAAAAAGGTTCAAACACTTCCTTAGATAGAAGAAGGAATTACAACCATCAGTATCTAATTCAAGGTCATTCCTCCAACTTGGATCCCATCCACATCACATGAAAAGCAAGACAAGCTTGTGCCATCACATGATTTGCTCCAAAGTCAAGTCTCATAACAACATTATCTCCTTACAATTCAACATAATCCAGCCCCTAATCACTTAGATGAGTGGTCAATTTATAGGAAGATGAAGGAGGTTTTGTCATTAATGGTGACATTGAATGGCCTTCCATACTTAGAGTTAGTTCCATGGAGGAAGGGATGAGAGGATAGGATGATCCTTAACTCATTCCTCATCCATTTTCGAGCTCATAGGAGTTGATCAAACAGGGAAACTTCTAGATGACTCCACAAGATAAGAATATTCCCAAACCCTATGTGAATTATGCTCATTATTGCCCAGTGCAGGTGAAAGGAAGCCTAAGTGCTCTGTAGAGCACCTTGGCAGTGAACTTAGCTACTTTGCAACACACCTTCATAAGGGCGTACCTGCGCTGGTTCCTCTAGAGGTAACCTCTGGATGTCTTCAAGTCATGAAATTGTCTGGGAAGGAGGCATTGAAAGGGTTGACTAGTTTAGGGCATGAAACAACTGATTTTAGGGTTTGGTGAGTCCTAAATCACTAATCTGAATGTTGGGATTTGATGTGCACAAATGGATCTGCAATAGTTGCCCCCTAAAGCATGAAGTTTGAAAAATGGCAATGTCGAATGAAATGCTTGACGATTTGGTGAAGAGGTATCAAAGTGGAAGGTGAACTCCATCAATTACAATACATATATCATGATATTTGATTTTAAATGAATAGCTTAGGGAAGACATACCCATGCTCAACTTATAAAATTTCATTACATGTACATAAACAGTCATCTACAGATATAGACCCATGATCAAAATGACTATAAATGTAAAGCCATTGTACATATGTTTTAGTACTCCTGATATTGTAACCCGGATGGATGAAACTAGATCCGGGGTCTTCAATCTCATTCAACCATTCACTCAAGTATGAGTTCAACCATGTGAACATGTGATCTTAAGTCGAACATGGGAAGACACCATCTGGTTACCAGCTGACGATGTAAGCTGTTAACAGATGCGAGGGAAATCACTGATAATGATAATTATCCTTAAGGTACTACAGTACATTCTGCATGGTGGGAATGGATGTTATGAAACCAGCTCAAGAAAAGATAGAAAAGATAGATCAACGCCTTAGAATTCAGCCTCTTCGAGGGGGCAACCTCCTTTACATTACATAAATGAGCAATTCTTGGATGATACAAATGACAAAACCTCCTTTCTATATATAGGAGTCTAAGGAGTCACAATATTACCCAGCCGACCTAACAATAATAATATAAAGCCACAAAAATAACAATAGAGGGATTCTATGGGGCACAGTAATAAAAATATGGGGGTAATAGGGGCACAACAATATTAATAAGGGATGTAACTACAATAGTAACGGGGTAATCACTAGTATTATAGGGAGCCAACATGCCCCTCTCCTTCAAAAAATTGTTATCCTCAATGCTTGAGCAGTTCTGGATGCTTCTGTATAAAATTATCATCCTCCCATGTGGAATCTTCAGTGGATAAGTTCGTCCACTTGATAAGATACTCCAAAATTGATCGATTTCATAGCTTTCAAGTTCTTGTTTCTATGACTGCTTCCGGTTCCAATATAATTTTTCCTTCCTCGTCAAGTTCTGGAAATATTGTTTGAACTGGAGCTTGTCGCCTATAACCTTCTTTAAACATGAAACATGGAAAACTGGGTGCAATCGAGAAGCTGCAGGAAGCTCCAATTTGTATGCCATAGTACCAATCTTTTGCAACACCTTTGTACAGACCATAATACTTTGGTGATAATTTATTATCCTTCTTAGCTTGCTTGAGGGACATTTTCTTATATGGTTGTATCCATAGGAATATCCAATGACCTACATCAAAACTTCTTTCACCGCGATGTTGATATGCCTATTGTTTCATTCTATTCTGTGCCAACATGAGGTTATCCTTTAAGATTTGGAGGACTTGTTGTTGATGTTCGATGTGATGTTCTACTGCTTGAACCTTAGAATTTTCTCTTAAATATAATGTGATGGATGGTGGCTAATATCCATAAAGTGCCATAAATGGGGTCATTTTTGTTGTTGTATGGAAGGACGTGTTATACCACCATTTAGCCAGAGGCAACCATTTGACCCATTGTGTCTGTTTATCATATACAAAGCAACGAAGATATCCTTCCAAACATTTGTTTACTATCTCAGTTTGCCCATTAGATTGAGGATGATAAGATGAGCTATGAGCTAACTGAGTACCAAGACAAGAAAATAATTTTGTCCAAAAATTTCCAGTGAAAATGGGATCTTTGTCACTTACAATAATCTTTGGGTTTCCATGTAGCTTTTGAATTGTTTCCATAAATGTCGTGTAAATTGTACTGGCTTTAAATGGATGTGATAATGCACAAAAGTGTGCATACTTGGTAAGTCTGTTAACTACCACCATGATGACACTCTTTCCTCAGACTTGGGTAAACCTGTGATAAAATCCATTGAACCCTCCTCCCAACGTTGGCTTGGAATGTATAAAGGTTGTAATAGACTCGGTGTCTTAATTGTTTCAACTTTATTTTGTTGGCAAACCAAACATTCCACCATAAACATTTGAATATCTGATTTAAGGCCATCCCAAAAAAATTCCTTCTTAACCTTGTGGTAAGTTAATAAAAATCCCGAGCGCCCTCCTAAGGGAGAAGTGTGCAATTCCATAAGAATCTTTTGTTTTAGCTACGAATTCTTACAGAGGTATAAGTGATCTTTGTACCATAACGAATAATTTTTCCAGCTAAATGTATACGACGTAGTGGAATCTTGTTGTAACTTTTGAATAAGTGCCCAAACTTCTTCATCATTCTTCCTTTCCTCCCTTGCTTCGTTTATCCAATCTGATTGGATAATAGAAATGGCGCACAACAATGCTTCCACATCCTCATCCTTTCTTGAGAGTGCATCTTCCACCACATTTTGCTTCTCTTTTTGTAGATGATTTCAAAGTCATAACCCAACATCTTTGTGACCCACTTTTGTTGCTCTTCAGAGGATAATCTTTTTCTAAAAAGTATTTAAGGCTATCATGATCTGTTTTTACCTTGAAGTGTCTTCCCATTAGGTAGGGTCACCATTTCTTAAGTGCATGGAGTATTGCCAACATTTCCTTCTCATAAATAGCTTTGTGTAAAAACTTTGCCTTGATTGGACAACTTTCAAAAGCAATGGGTCTTTCATCTTGCATTAGAACAGCACCAATTCCATTTCCTGAAGCATCACATTCCACAATGAAGGTTTTCGTGAAGTCCGGTGTAGCTAGACTGGTGCTTGGCACATTGCCTCTTTAAGATGTTCGAAGGCCTTTTTTGCTTCTGGAGTCCATGAAAATGCATCTTTCTTCAATAATGTTGTTAGAGGTGCTGCTATTCTCCCATAATACTTAACAAACTTGCGATAATACCCTGTCAACCCGAGAAATCCTCGCCGATGCTTTATGAATGTGGGGATTTTCCATTCCTTAATGGCTTTAATTTTGCTAGGGTCTACCTTAACTCCTTCATGAGATACAATATGACCCAGATATTCCACCTCTTGTACTCCAAAGAACATTTGGATCTTTTTGCATATAATTGTTTCTCCTCCAATAGTTGTAGCACC
>APFE031511416.1:1722-29684 GCA_000404065.3 Pinus taeda
ACCGAGGTAGGGTCTATTACACTTCTTAGTATTCATTAATGAATTGAAACATGTTTAGAGAAAAGTAGATTTGCTTGTTCTCTTTGTTGCTAGATATCATTAGATACTAGGGAGATCGGTCTTGTCCGCAAGAACGATTTATCCGGCCAACAGACTCTTTATTTAATTTGAGAGCATTTCTTTCTCATAGACATTTTGTAATCTCCATCCAAATGCTCTTCTTCCCATATTTCACAGAGAAACTTGTGTGAAACCATGGTTGTTATGCATGCAAACAAGGAGGAAACCCATGTAATTATGACTGCAAAAAAATTAAGGGACTTGGAGACATTCTATTAAGAAATAATTGGAAATGAGATGGTTTCAAGTTAACAAAAGATGGTTGGAATGTCTCTAAGGGTTGAATTAAACACCATTAAGATATGTAACCCTATTATAGTTGGTCATGAATAGTTCAAACCAATTTCTCTCCTTCAGATCATTCAAAGAAGGAAACCAATAGTCATGAACTTATTTTGTCTACACTAGAAGGAAAGAAGATCCCTGAATGTCTATGGAGTAGAGGAAGGGTTGATCCTCCTTATACTATTAAGGAGAGGAGAAGGCCACAATAGTTTATGGCTAAATGAGACCCTAGATTACTCAATATTGAGCAAATTAGCCATGTCATGAGAGTAATGGATAGTCACAGACTTAGTTTTTCTACACTAGAAGGGAAGAAGTTCCCCAAATGTATATGGAGTAGAGAAAGGGTCGATCCTCCTTATGTTATGAAGGACAAGATAGGGTCGTGGTAGTCTATGGCAAAATGAGACCCTAGAGTGCTCAATAATGACCAAATTGGCCATGTCATGAGAGTAATGTATTGGTTTGAGTGAGATTAGAGCCTTGTGGGATATTCTTTCACCTTTGTATCATGGAATAACTTGTGGATAATTCATAGTTGATTACTATAGTTGGATGGTGAATTTCTTCTTTACAAATTTGTATGAAAAATATACCATCAATTACAAATAAATATTTATAATTATATCTTGATAAATGATTTATATTTGTGTGATTCCATAAAATCATATAAATAATATATACATTTAATATATTTATATATATATATATATATATATATTATATATATATATATATATATATATATAATCTATATATATATAATTGTTTTTTTTTTCTATAATGGGAAAACCTATCATAATTCAGTTGTCAAACTAGTAGTGGGGACAACCATCACTAACTACTATCCAGAAATGCAAGTTGACTCATCATTGTTATTCAAGGAAAACCATTCCACTTGTAATTACCCATTGGCAGTCCTTAAGGGGGTGGGCTTTCACTCCTACTAGATATATTTGGGTCTTAGGCCACTAACTTGTTTCCTTATGCATGAAAAAGATGAGCTCTTAGTTAATCAAAAGTAGTTTTAAGACATACTTCAGGCTCAACTACTTCTATTATTGTTATCAAAATTTAAATCTTATGTAATAATCAATTATTAAATAATAACATCTCCAAATTAACTATCCAATGTGGAAGAGAGACATACAAATACATCACAATCACATATATAAACAAAATAGACATAATGTCAGCCTTATGATTATTCTCATAAACTTCTTCAAAAGTCGTCATCATCATCATCATCATCATCATCATCATCATCATCATCATCATCATCATCATCATCATCATCATCATCAATGCTTATATTTTACAAAGATTAAGGGTAAAACTAATTTCAGCCAATAATATCCAAATTCTTTATTAAATTAGCATTACCAAATAAATGATGGTTCTAGTTGCTTAATAAAACCATTAGCACAAGATCTTTTCATACACGACATTTAAAGCCATAAGGCCATAAGTTTTCATACGCATGACATTTAAAGCCATAAGGATGGTTATAATATGAACAAAAGGCAACCATTTGGCTTATTTTTTCATTCTTCTTTTTTCTTTTCTTATTATTTTTTTTCAAGAAAAGAAAAAATTAATTGCTTCCATTATAAAACTATTTCCGCATACATATGTTTATGGTTGTTCCAATGTGAATATAGAGATATACCCAAAACAATACTACAACTTATCCACTTATAGTTCTGAAACTAGTCTCTATTTTCTATCCTTATCATGTCTGTATCCTATACCTCATAAATAAATAAAAAAATATATAATTTTGTTGTTTCATTAAAGAAATAACTCATATCACTACAATAATTTTGTTGTTTCATTAAAGGACTAACTCATATCACTACAAAAGATAAACATACCTATAATTCTGTTTCAAAAAAGAATACACTACGATAGGATTAAGATGATTCTTTCATATCTGAATGTGTTCCGAGTGTTGGAAAGAATCTTTTCATGTGTAGTATACTTGATCATACCTGGAGAAGAATTGCACCCTTCCTTTGATAAATGATTAACAACTTTGATTTTTTTCTTGATAAATATGACAAAAAGATATCCTTAAAAATGTCATGACAAACAACCTAATTATATTCATCCATTTATAGAGCTCAGGAATCTTGAGAATGTTTTCCATGTTAACCTAGACAATGATCAGTTTAGATTCCCTAAATATGATGATTTCGTTGATAACAATCCACTTAGCGCGGAATAGGACTCCTCACAGAGAAAGAAGCTTCAATTTTTTATTTGAACCCTTACCACTAAGTCATCTAAAATGATAGTATTCTCCACGCCTGATAATAATAAACATCCCACTACCACATACTTATGACGATGATGCCCCATTGAAAAAGCCAACTCGGAAAGAGACCCATATGCCCTTAAGGATGCACCTTCTCTTGGGCGGTGTCTCCATAATTAGGCCAATCTCCAAGGAATAAACCAGGATATTAAGGCATGTCACCTTAATTGTTGGCTCAATGTTATCAAATATTTGAGCGTTTCTTTCCCTCCATAAACCCTATATAACGTAGAAAGGAAAATTTGTATATTCCTTGTGATCACGAAACCATTGTTGGAGACATTCACCCACAAAAGACCTATCCCACTCTACTCTAATGTTGAGCATCTGAAAAACCTCAATTCAAACTAAAACCAAAAATGGACACTGATCGAAGAGGTGAACTACTTCTTCTGATGATCCACTGCAAAGTGCACATCTGCCGAGACCATGAATGCTTCTCTTGCACATATTTTCCTACATTAGAGTATTATTATGTACCACCAACAATTTGACATTTACACCCATAAGAATGGTTATTACATGACTAAATAGTTGGAAAATATCATCACACAATAAGATCATTTTTGGGTTATATAATCATTACAACATGGAAAACTTTAGGGATTAATATTCGTAGGTTGGTTAATTCTCTATACATTTTACAAACAAAAATTTCAAATCTCTATTTTTTCTAAAAATAATTCGTCCAAGTTTTATAGTATAAAATTATTTTAACTTCAAAATCACCAAATTTTTATAGAGGCTGAACAAAATCATTAAAAATATGAATATTTTTACAAAAATATTGCCAAGAAGCTTATATTTTGTATATTAGGGGCTAGTAAAATTCGTCACGATTTATAAACTTTAAGATAAAATTCTACCTACATCACAAACACATAACATGAAAGCTACAAGTAGGAAATTAAGATAAAATGAGGTAGAAGATATTTACTTGTATTAAGGGGTTATATATATAATTATAAAATAATAATATCAAAATAATTATAAAACTAGATAGATTATATTTTAAATTAGTTTTATAAATTAATGAGATGTTTGGTAGTATGGGAATGTTCAACAATGGTGGATTTAGTAATATAGTTATGGTATGTGTTAGCCATATGATCTTTGAGCCGAACTTTGAAGGATGTAGTTGTTTCCCTATGTAAGACTTTCCACAGGATCAAGAGTAATCCGAACTTAAACAGGAATGTAAAAACTTACAAATATAATCATAAATACACATATGTAGTAGAAAAACACTTCATTTGATTAATAGAAAAATACCGAACTATGCTTACAAACATAATGGAAATAAACTAGCTCAGGCGATGGTAGCTTATCTCTAAGAAGAGATATAGTGGCTACATGCCTCTGAACTATGTTACAATGAGGCTCAAGTGCATATTTATTATTGATTAACAAGATAAAACCCTAAAAAACTAAAACTAAAACCCCAGGAGATGTAACACCAAGAATTTGTGGGCCCTGTTGGGGTTAGTTGGACAACCAACTTCCCGGGGTCGTAACATGGTCATATTATCTCTGTTTGTCAAATACAATACCTTGTTGGAAGGGTATCTCTAGGTACTAGAGGTTATATAGCAGGCCCCTACCTACAGCTACGGGTCTGTAGTAGACCTAAAATAAAACACCATTTATGGGGTCAAAACTGCACCAGAAGTCCACGACCCGAAAAACTACTAAAAATAGTAAATGTTGAAATAAACAAGGAAATAAATGAAACCGACTAGAGGTCAAGGTGGAATTGGAAAGTGGCCACCAATATCCACATGGATCATTCCTCCCCCTTAGGAAGCAATGGTCGCCATTGCATGCAGAGCCTCCATGAGGTCAGGAAATTTCTGTTAAACCTAGTCCCTGGTGGAGTTGGCCTATCTTGACAACTCAATATAGTTGGATCCTCTATTGGTGAGTGTTCTTGATCTTCGTGTTCATGAGATGATCAGTTATGGCCTATTCCGTGCAGTTTTGGTTAAGCTCTATTGGTGTGAGTTATTTTGCAATGTCGGATGTGTTCAACAATGGTGGAAAGTATGGCCAAAGGTAGTCTACATTGAACACTAGCTGTAGACCAAGGAAACGTGGGATGTTGAGCTCAAAGGAATTGTCACTGACAATCTTGTTGATGGTGTATGGCGCATATTGGAGCAAGCGAAGCTTGTGGTGGGGTCCAACAAGGCACTCCTTCTAAAAATGTAGCCAAACTTTGTTGCCCACCTAGAACTTGTGCGAAGCTCGATGATGATCATGGCGTTTCTTGTACTTAGCATTGGCTCTATCCAATGTATCATGGAATTGCTATTGGATGTGTTGAATGCGCTCATTGAAGTTTCTAGTCCTGTCAGCTTCAGACTAGACTTGTGCCAAATCTACCTAAGTGGCTGCAAATGATATGGCCACATCAATGGGACATAATGGCTAAAATCCCAGCCCCACCTGAAAGGGGTTGTGGCTTGTTGAGTGATGATCCTCACCATTGGGTAACTATATGGGCCTTAATTGACCTCCTAGCTTAGTCAAAGCAACTATTCCCATAACTTATTACATACTTTTCATTATATTTTGTTTATGAGATGAGTTAGAGTTGGACATTTTTCTTTGTGGTCTAATGTGCATTTAATGTAGGATTAAAGGATAAAAGTAAGGAATTTTGGCAAAGATCAAGGTCAAAGCTTGTATGGGACGAGGGAGAGGGATTATAGGAGGTAAATCCTCCTCATTTACTACCCGTCCATTCGAATATTCCTCCATCAGCTCAGAGTGAAAACAGCCAAATCATGAGGACTAGAAGGTAGCGAAGCAAGTGAAAGACAAAGCACCAGTTTATCTCAAGTTTGGGAGTCGAGCCTCCCTAATTTTAAGGAAGTTGTTGGAGACATCAGATGTATAAGTAGAGAGGCCTAGGACCTTAGTAGGATTCAGATTTTGATTGTAAAACTCTACTCTATTCGAGCTCCAGGACTTGCAACAGTTCTTTTGACGTAATCTATTGTTTTGGTAATAAGAATGAGTTTTGTTTTGAGCCAACACTGAGTTAACTCATAGGGCTGAAGATCTTGGGTTAGGGTCCAACCCTAGCAGCCAAGGCTCCTCTTTATTGTACATGCATGCTAGTGTATATTCATAGCTTAATTGTCAATTTTCTTAGTAGATGCATTTCTTTATTGTACATGTATGATAGTGGAGATTCATAGCTTGATTGTTAATCTTCTTAGTAGATGCATTTCTCTATTGTACATGGATGCTTAGTGTAAATTCATAGCTTAATTGTTATTTTGCTTATTATATCCTTCTCCGTTATAGCAGTTTAGATTAGTTTGGTTGTGTGATAGTTTTCTTCCATTTGTGCCTTATTTCAAGTAGCAGGTTAGCAAAGAGAAAAAGGATCATCAAAAGGTTGTCATTAGGTGTCTCGACCTCACTTCCTCCCTTTGGTACCATGACTTGAGGAAGGGACCCTTCAACAGCCCAAAAAACACATATTTCTAGTTCTTGTATGAGCTTTGGAGTTTGTTGTCTTTGATTCAATATTTGGTTCATGTTGCAAGGCACATTTAATTGTCATGTTTTTCCATCTCCATTTCTGCAATAAGGTATCGCTCATGATTTCATTCCCTTCAGCAACTTCCTTCATGCATGATATAGGCAATGTATTCATGCTTTTCTAGTTTATGAAAATGTATCTTGTTGATAGCTCTTGGAAGACACACATGTTTTAAGCAGAGTAGGTACTTCAGGAGGAGACCAAGACTTCATAACCAGCAACCACCTTCCACTTTATCTACCTTAGCCATCCCTTGTTTCACCATCACCCTCACTAGTTTTTCATCATTTTTCATTGAAATTTGCCTAGATACATTGAGTGAATATAGCCATCTCTTATCTTGGATATTGACTCTTGTATGCTTCTACACCTCCTAACACTCCATTACACCCATCACACAGCTTTCCCAAGCTTCCCAACACCTCCAACACCTGACAATTAGCTTTTGGTTATATCCTATAGGTTTCCTGTAATTCCTACAGGATCATCCTGTAGGTTTTCCTGAAACGGCCTGTTTTGAGGCCTAATTGATGGGAAACCTCTAGGAAGTCACAAAAAGCCTCCTAGGACCCCTCCACACCATCCAACCACTTCATCAACCTTCTAGCCATCCTCAAACAGCTTCCATCACCTGTCACATCCACAAGAACAATTAGTTTGCATACTTGATTTTGCCTAAAAAACCCAAAAAGTGAAAATAGAGTTAGTTTAGTTTCTTTGCTTGCACCTTAGTATTGTTTGATGCTTTTTACTTCTACAGCTTAGATAGTGGCATTTGTTCCTTGTTGATTTAGCATTTCTGCTTAACATAGCTTCTTAAATGGTTAATTTGGGTATGGTGTGATTTAGCATTACATGTTGTTTGTTTTCATTACTACAGTAGAGTAACTCTTTAGAGTAGATTTGCCTTTCTTCCATAAAAGAATCAAGCTTCTTCTGACTCCATAAAAGTCTTCCTTGGAATCCTAGTGGTCTCTCACCAGCTAAATAGTGACAACAGGTAGAGCCATCACTTTTACTTGTGCATACAACACTGTCACCTCCATGTTTGTACGAACCCCGAGTTGATAAGTAAAGCTGGTAGCCTAGGAGTTGCAGCATCCTTTCTACAATACTGGCGCTCATCACTTTTTGGTGCCATTTCTGGGGAGGTGTTTGAGTAGAAAGTGATTACTTCTTTCTTTTCTTCTATTTCTTGTCCTAAATATTTTGCCATTAGTTTACATCTGCAAAAGTAATCTAGTTTTTTCCATTCCTTCATTTTGCATTATCTGCTTTCCTTTCCATTCTGCAAGTAGGATTTCAATTCAGCAAATAGCTTCGCCATTATGTTAGCAATTTTCATTCAATTAGAAATTTAAATTCTACAAGTAATTTCCAAGTTTTAAAAAGAATACAAAACCAACCCAAAAATATTTCTTTTAATGCCTAGTAGGAATAGGGACAACTTAGGGAAATTTTTGCCAAATACCCCCACTGCATCGAACAACCAACCTTCTCTCTTCTTCAATGGATATGAACTGGAAGAACCCTTAGGTGAGCAACCAGACATATTTGAAGAACCTACAGGGGAAGAAGAAGAAGAGGCACCCGCTCCTGCTGAACTAATGGCTGAAAACCGAAATGGCAGAGGGAATAGAGAGAGAGTTGAGGGTGTCTTCCCCATTAGGGAAACCAATGGTGACACTAAGATGAAAAATATAAGCCCCTATGCCCTACCTCATTTCATGGCCTAGCCACAGAAGAACTTAACACTTACCCGTTTCATTTTGATGTTATATGTTGAACCTATGACTATATAGATGATGAGAAAAAGTTAAAACTATTTCCATCTACCCTCAAGGACGCAACATTGCATTGGTTCATGGGTTTACCTAGAGATAGCATCACAACTTGGGCTCAGATGTAGCAGGCCTTTAACAACAAATATCGAGACTACTATTGGTTAAAGGATACTAAAGAAGAAATTTTCATGATGACCATATGCCATGATGAATCCTTAGAAGACTACGAAGAAAGATTCCAGCTCAGTTACAAAAGGGCCAGGTGCACACTTGACCCTGAGTCACTAAAGATGGTCCTTCTTAAGGGAGTAATAGAAGATCTTCTGGATACCTTACATTTTTTAGTAGGAGGAGATATCTACCAATTATCCTATGAGGATATCAAGACTGTCTTTAGAGACCATTCTAGGGCAGCCAGGAAAAAGGGTAGGGGTAGTCAACTTATGGCCAGTACATCATCTTCTAACTCATCCATCAAGGGTGAAATTAGAAACATGATGGAATATTTCAAAAGCAAGATGTTGCAAACCCTTGCTTTACAAATGGACACCTTGAACATTAAAATGAAGAAGGAGGAAGCAGAGAGAGACTTGGCCATCTTTGGTCCTAGATGCACCAAGAGGCATCCTAGGAATGAATGTCCATTGAACTGTATTGAAATTTGCTCGGTCTGTCAAGAAAACCACTCCATAGACAAGTACCCTTCTTTACCTGGAATCAAAGTTGTATATGAAGGATCTGAAAGGGTCAGTGAGTAACTTTGCTACATTAACCAAAGGAAACCTCCTGAGCATAGACATACCAGCAAGGCATGCAAGGGTCATCCCATGCATATTACAACCTCAACCAAACCACAATTATATCTTCTTGGGGACCACCTGCTCATCCTTCTTGGTCTATACCCGCTCCTTGGTCTTATCTATCACAGTATCATTCCCAACCAGCCAGCTAGTCATTTCAACCTTATGCTTTGCCACAACCTTAGTGGAATACACCACTCCAAGGGTGGAGGCCCCAATACAACAATGCTCCAGCTCTATTGCCTCCACCATCTGCCCAACCACAGCTACTACACTGTGCTCCACCCAAGCAACCCCAAATGCCTGCGCAACCAAATCCGAACATGAACAATAGGCAGGCTTAGCAAGTATATAGTGGAGAGACATCATATCTAGCTTATGCTATGGAAATCCAGGAAATTAACCTCAGATCTACGAGAGTTCTCCTAGATAACCAACCTTCCCCTCCACCTAGGGAGGTTGAGGAAGGAAGAGAGGAAAGCAACCTTAAATTAAATCCACCGTTTCCTGAGAGATTAGCCCAACCACTCTAGCCTACCCCAGAAGAGACTAAATTTCTAGGAGAATTGAAAAATCTATGTGTAAAGATCCCCCTTCTCCAAGCAATTAACATATGTTCCCATTTACAATAAGTTGATTAAGGAGAAATGCTTCAAGCATCTAGGGAGGATAAAAATGGATTCCCCTACCATTAATGTCATTAGGAAGCTGTCTGACTTAATATTGGGGTAGGTTATATGTCCAAAATATTTGGACCCTGGAAGCCCTGTAGTAGATGTGCATATCAATGTCACCATTGTCCCACACACTTTGATTGATCTTGGGGCTTCCATTAATGTGATGACCAATGACACCATGCTCAAGCTCAACCTCCAAGGGTCATTGAGGAAGAGTGGTGAGCTCCAGTATTGCAGCAATAATGCTGCAACTCCTAGGGCTCCCTTATTTACTTTTATCAACCCGATAGTTCGTAACAAACTTGGAAGCGACGGTGATGTATGCACAAGTACTAGCTCTTAATGCGGCTGTCACTTGATCAACTAGCAAAAGTTTGCTACAAGCTCAAGCCAACTTCTATGAGTTCTCAGAAGAAGCTTTTACTGTGATGGAAGAAGACTAATTCTACGGGGGCTATTCTACTTGCAGAAATAGACTGAAACTGAAATGGAACTCAAACCCTAACAAACCCTAGCAAACCCTAATCATGCAATAAAAGAGATGGAAATTATTGGAATGGGTGCCATTGATTACTGAAGAGGTAAATTGCATTTATTAAAGCTACTTCTGAAGAGAAATGGAAAGAAATCATCTTTTTGCAATTTTGAGTATTTTATGTGGATTTATTATGCTTGTGATATGACTAATTGTGACTGTGCAGTGGTTTAGTGGCAAAGGAGAATGGATTTGGCTTTTTCAGATGATGAGGAAGGTGTGGAAGGGTTCTAAGAAGTCCCTAGTACCCTTCTGGAGATTTCCATTGCAATTAGACTTCGAAAAATTGCTCACATGAACTTCTACAGGAGGCTGTAGGGGATCTACAAGAAGTTCTACAGGAGGAGGACGAAAGTGATTTTTGGAGGTTTGAAGGTGGAAAAATGGTGGGAAAAAGGAAATGAAGGTTGGATAAAGGTATTGAAGGGCCTAGGACTCTGTTGATAAAGATCATGAATGAAGGAGATGGTTGGATTGGTTCAAAGGGTAAGAAAGTGACATTGTGAAGGAATGCAAAAATTAAGACAGTTTGGCGAAATGTGGTGAATGAGTGAAGGATTCTATTAAATATGAGCTGGTACAGGTTTTGCTGTGGAAGGATGACAAGTTGGAATGCTTTTCAAGTGAGCTGCACACCTACTTCTTAGAACTAACGCAAGAAAAAACCGAAAAATAGAGTTTTCCTAATTTGACCTAAAATCTGACCTAAAAAGAGAAAAGTGCTAAACAGAATTTTATGAATAGGAAACTATGTGAGAAAGCCATGGTAAATGAGCAAGAAATGGTCTAAGCATGTGAATCTAAACAAATATCAGCTTCTCCAACTCAAAACATCACACAAGCAATTGCATGAAATGAAAAAAACAGTGTTTTTGGGGCAGCAGCAGTGCCTCGTCCTCAATTCATGGTTCCAAAGAGGGAGAAAGGGAATCCAGGCTTGCTGGTAGCCTTTTTGGATCTTTCTCTGTTACTACAACAAATTACTTAAACAACTTGAAGCAAGAACAACTAATTTAATCATCAAAAGCAACCTATTTTTCCAAAGCAAGATTAATCCTAAACAATAGAAATCAGATTATGAATGCAAGAAAAAAAACATATAAATATACAAAGGAGGTGCTGGGAAACTTGGGTTGGGCCCTAACCCAAGAGCTTCAGCCCTATAGAAGGGATCAGTGATGGTTCAAAGTTGGATTCATCTTCATTGATCAAAAAATAATAGTTACATCACAAAACTGTCTACAAAAGGAACTCGAAAATGAGCTGAGTACAACATTGCACAAAAGTGCGAAAATAGACTATGAAATGGCTAACCTACTGAGGCCTAAAGCCTTCTTATTTATACAAGTGAGGATGCCCAATAGTGCTCCTAAACTTAAGGAACTCAGCTGCCTAAAACTGGAGATAACAACAGCCCCACTTGAGTTGCTCCGCTGCCCTTTGGAATCATCGATGTGGTGGCCTTTGAACTCTGAGCTGCTCGTGGAGAACTCAAGGAAGGGGTCATTAATGTAGGAGACACCCCACCTATAAGTCCTCAGCCCTGTTTCCTTGAGCTTGGCTTCTAATCTGCTAATAAATGCCTGGTCCTTGTCCAAAAATTGTCCAAAAATCTGCAATAAACACTCATTAGACTATGTGGCAAAGTGACTATCCCCATTCACTCAATTGACATAAAAATATTCATAAGCATGCACAAAACTATGGAGAATTGTGGATTAAATGGAAACGATAGGCAAAATGAGCCCATATAGTTACCCATTTCTGGGGCTCATCAAAGACCACAATAGTCCTGCAACTTGCAAACCATTCCACAGTAACCCCTGAGGGAATTGTGGAGGATGTGATGGTCTCCATTGACTCATGGGAGAACCGTGCAAATTTTTTAGTTCTCTACCCTAAGGCTAAGGTTAGTGGTTATCCTCTCATCCTTGGGAGGGCATGGCTAACCATAGCCGATGCTTAGATTAGGTACAGAGCTGGGAATATGACCATCAAGAATGGGCATCTGTCCAAGCAGTTAGTCCTATACCCTCCTGCTCAACCTTCTCTAGAGCATGATTTACCTTTATGGTTGGAGGAGGAGGAGGAAGATGAAGTTTATTCCACCCAACTTTATGCTTTGGAAGCAACCATGGGAGGAGGAAAGCAAGATGAGGATGACTTGATTGATCACCTGCTCCAAAGTCCAACTCCTGGTTCATTACCTTTAAAAGAAGCAGTAAAGGAAACCGAAAACAATCATCCAATTGACTTAAGCTTGGCTGATTCCAACCCACTCTGTGTCAAAACCATATAATTCGGCCCAGATAGAACCTTGAAAATCAATCCATCTCTTTTTGCTCTCGAAGTGGAGAAGCTATGCAACATGTTAAAGGAAAATCTAGAAGCCTTCGCTTGGAGTTACAAGGAAATTAAGGGAGTACACCCCTCAGTGTGTACTCACCACATATACATCAAATAAGGTTGCAAGCCGATCCGACAACCACAAAGGCAGATGAATCTTGCTCTTAAAGATATAGTGAAAGAAGAACTGCAAAAACTGCTTGATGCAGGATTCATTTACCCTATCTCCGACAGTGAGTGGGTCTCTCCTTTGGTGTTAGTCCCCAAGAAAAATGGTAAGTGGAGGATTTGTGTCAATTACAGTGAGTTGAACAAAGCCACAAAGAAGGATCATTTTCCTTTACCCTTCATTAACCAAGTGCTAGATGGCTTGGCGGGAAAAAGGTTTTTCTCTTTCTTAGATGGATTCAGTGGGTACAACTAAATCCAGATCTGCCCAGAAGACAAGGATATGACCACATTCACCTGTCCATAGGGTAATTTTGTCTATAGGGTCCTTCCTTTCGGCCTATGGAATGCTCCTTCCACTTTTCAGAGAGCAGTCTAGAGTATTTTCACCAAGTTCGTCCATGATGCGATGGAGATTTATATGCATGATTTTACATTTTATGGTTGTGATTTTCAAGAAGCCCTATCTAACCTAGGCAAAGTACTGCACAAGTGCATTGAAATGAACCAGTATCTCAGTCCTGAAAAATGTGAATTCTTAATGACTGCGGGGACTGTGATAGGTCATTTAATATCTCAGCAAGGACTGTAGGTGGACCCAAAAAAAATAGCCATCATCCAAAGGGTCCCACCTCCTCAAAAGTAGAGAGATGTCAGAAGTTTCCTGGGGTTAGCTGGATACTACTAAAGGTTCATAAAGGACCTTTGCAAGTTGGCCTCTCCTTTATTTGGTTTATTGGCCAAATATTATGAGTTTATATGGTCAAAAAGATGTCAAGAGGCCTTAGACATTCTAAAGGATAAGTTAACCAATGCACCAATTCTCCGAGGCCCAAACTGGGCCCTCACCTTTCATATTCATGTTGATGCCTCACACAAAGCCATAGGAGCAATCCTAGGTTATATAGATGAAAAACTACCTTGTGCTGTCTATTTTATCAGTATGAACTTGTCAAAGGCTGAACTAAATTATACATTGACTGAAAAGGAACTCCTGGCTACTGTGCATTCATTAAACAAATTTAGGCATTACATTGCAAGCTATCAAACATTTGTGCATAATGACCATGTTATAATCGAATATTTAATGAACAAACTAGATGTGAATGCTCGAATTATAAGATGGTTACTTTTATTACAGCAGTTTGATCTAACCATTGTTGATAAGCCTCATAAGGAAAATGTTGTTATACAAAAAATTGACCTCGTCATCAACTCAAAGGGAAAAGATAGGATGACTGAAGCAAAGACCACAATTACAAGCCTTGATTGTTATCAAGCCTAAGGGTGCGTTAGTGACCCTACTAACTCAAGTTCTGAGGCAGGGGACATCGTTAGTGAAATTAGATGTAGTTCCAAGGGTCAAAGGAACTAATTAACTCACAAATATCTAGATATTTGTTCCTAAAATACCTCAAGAGAAGCAAGGAAACATCCAAAATCGACCTATTTGGAGAAATTCTAATTTGAATGAAGGAGGCAAATGGGAAAGAGCTGAAAAGCATGGCAAGTTCATTGCTTTTGCCCTAGTGAACTCTGTGAGGAACTTGGTAACCCTAACTCGATTACTACATAAGAAATGAGACGATCATTGTGAAGGAGGTCAAAGCATTTGAAAGGATAGCCTACATAGCTGTTGAGAATTGTCTCATATCTGAAGAAGTGAGCAAGAAGGGAGAGAGAGAGAGAAGCAAAAGGGACAAAGGAAGACTAATACAATAAATGGTTGTAATCGCTCTTCCGTTATTAATACAGAACTGCAGTTGTGTTCCCTACTCATATAAAAAAGTGTGGGTAACATAGTTCATTAAGTTGTTCATTCGATACTTGTTTATATGAGTAGGGAGAACAACCATGGTTATGTATTACTAACGAAAGAGTGATTACAACCATCTATTGTATCAGTCTTCCTTTGCCCCTTCTGCTTCTCTCTCTCTCTCCCTTCTTTCTCACTTCTTCAGATATGAGACAATTCTCAACAACTAAGTAGGCTATCCTTTAAAATGGTTTGACCTCCTTCACAATGACCCACTCATTGCTTATGTAGCAATTGAGTTAGGGTTGCCAAGTTCCTCATAGAGTTCACTAGGGAAAAAGCAATGAACTTGCCTTGCTTTTCAGCTCTTTCCCATTTGCCTCCTTTGTTCAGATTAGAATTTCTCCAAATAGGTCAATTTTGGATGTTTCCTTGCTTTTCTTGAGTGATTTTAGGAACAAATATCTAGATATTTGTGAGTCAATTCGTTCCTTTGACCCTTGGAATTGCATCTAGTTTCACTAACTCTATCCCCTGCCTAACAACTTGAGTTAGTAGGGTCAGTAACACACCCTTAGGCTTGGTAACAAGCTTTATAAAGCAGGTTTTCAGTGTGCAACCAGCGTTAGTGTGGAATCAAGGCTTGTAATTGTGGTCTTTACTTCATTTATTCGGTCTTTCCCCTCTAAGTTGATGAGGAGGTCATTTTGTTCTATAACATTTGTTGCATACTTTTTATCTAGGGTAAATTTTCCTACAAGTGAAGAAGGAATGGTGGATGACCAGTTACCAGATGAGCACTTATTTGTTATTTCAGTTCTCTCTCCATGGTTTGCTGATATAGCAAACTATTTGGTTTCAGCACATTTCCCACCAAACTTGTCCTCTAAAGAAAAGAGCAAGATAATCAGGAAAAGCACCCCCTTACTTGGATTTGGGGCAATCTTTTCAAACTTGGCCCAGATCAAATCTTGAGAAGGTGTGTCAAGGAAGAGGAAGTCTTTGACATCCTTCTAACCTGTCATGATGGGCCTTGTGGAGGTCACTTTGCAGCAAAGAGGACAACATTCAAAGTGTTACAAGCAAGCTATTATTCGCCCACTCTTCATCAGGATGTGAAAAAGTTTGCTAGTCAGTGTGATCGGTGCCAAAGGATGGGACGGCTTACTCAAAGAGATGAAATGCCTCTGTAGCCTCAAGTGACTTTTGAACCATTTGACAAGTGAGGCATGGACTTCATTGGGCCTATTGACCCTCCTTCGAAGCAAAAATAGTACATTATTCTGTGCATTGGTTATTTGACTAAGTGGGCTGAAACCAAGGCAATTAAGGTAGCAACAGAAAAGAAGGTGGCTGAGTTCCTAGGGGAGAATGTATTCTACAAATTTGGGTACCTTAGAGAGCTAGTCACAGACCAAGGCAGCTATTTTACCTCCAACATGATCAAATACTTGCTCAGCCATCACAAGATCAAACATAGGACCTCCACTCCCTATCATCCACAAGCTAATGGGAAAGTGGAGGTGACCAACAAAGCACTGGAGGGCATCTTAACCAAGATAGTGAGCAGCAGCATGAATGATTGGGTAGAAAGGCTAGTTGAGGCCACCTGGGCCTATAATACCACATGGAAGAACACCACTTGATTCACACCCTATGGGATGGTCTATTGGAAAAAGGCATTGTTGTCCATTGAATTTGAATATAAAACATTAAGGATGGTAGCCCAACTATATTTAGATCTCAACAGTGCACATAAAGAGAGATTGTTCCAATTGAATGGTTTGGATGAATTCAGAATGCAAACCCTCCTACATATAGAGGTAGTTCAACTTCAGAGGAAGATCTAGCATGATAAAAATATCAAGGAGAAGCAATTTCAGGAAGGCAACTTGTCATTGCTATATGATTCTAGGTATAAAGACTTCAAGGGAAAGTTAAGGACAAGATGGCTTAGACCTTATGTTGTGGAAAGATGCCATGATAATGGTTCAGTGCAAATCAGAACCATAGATGAAGAAGCCATTCCTTTTCTTGTTAATGGACACCGATTGAAAATGTACAAGAGACCTTTATCAAAACAAGAGTTCGCTGATGATATCAATAAAATAGTGATGATGGTGGAACAAGTTCTAGTTCCTCCCTCATCAAATCACTAATAAAAGAGAAAAAATAATATGGAATCAGGTGAAAACCTCCATCAGGCGCCTGAGTCCCAGCTTTGGGTTGAAAACCTCTTGAGGTGGCCCAGTGATGAAAAAAAAAAAAAACAAAAAGAGAATAAGAAGATCCCTGGGTGAAAACCTTTCTTGAGGCGCCCCAGGGAAAACAACTAGGGTGAAAACCTCTATGAGGCAGCCTAGTTGTTTTTCAAAAAAAACAAAACAAAAAAGAAGAATGTTTTTTTTATCATGAAATTTGCATTTGCATGTGGGTGAGAAGGACAGTCAAGGAGAAAAAGAGGATCCGAAGGAGGTCCCTACCACTCACATATTCATTTTCTTCACTCCTTACCATGTATTCCTTCATCATTTTTGTCATTCCCCACTTCATTGCTTCAATTTATGCAAAGACTATGTTTTCTATAGGATCCCCTGTATTCCTACAGGATCCCCAGAAATCCTGTAGGAATTACAATGACCCAGAAATCCTACAGGAAGCAATATGAAGGCATATGATGGAATTATTAGGTCCCTGAAATTCACCCTATTCATGATATAGCACCTCACCTCGTCCACCATCATCATCCCTGCACTCACCATTAAAAAAAAAAAATATCAGTTTCAACAATTGTTTTCAGTCTTCAAAGGAAAAAAAGGGGAAACAGAGACGAGTAAAGAGCATCACCTGAGTTTCCTTTTCTCTCCACACTCCCACTCCTTCTTTCATCCATGTCACCATCCTCACATCCCCAGTAAGCAAAATGATTAAATAATTTTGAGGGAGAAGTAGCTACAGGACATCCTGTAGGAAATCCTGTAGCAACCTATCCCACAGAATGCCAATCACACCAACAGCAAGTCTTCAGCAGGATGATCCAGGAGCTCCAAGGCAGGAACATCAGATCTTCAACCATCGATACCTGCAAAAATAGAGAAACCATTAGCAGACTGGGAAGAATGGCATGCAACAAATATACACAGTAGCACATCCAGTCTTCGACAACTGCAGCATAGCATTGAAACCACAGGTAAGTACCCTGCTTGCTCTCTCATATGCATCATGTAGTCAAAAATTGTAAGGGTTATGAGATAGTTGGTTTATAAGTGAAAAGGTGGCTAGTTAACTTGGCCACCTTCGTTCAGTCAACACATGCACAATCGGGTGTCCTCTCACACGTGGCTGCAATAAACTCAAAAACAGAGAAGGAGTAGGACAAAAACAAGTTGAACTATAGATCTACGATGTGGGAGTTGATTACAAGGAGTGGGAAATGATGAGCTGGTAGTGGGGACCAATGGTCCAAAAATGGCAACGTACCTTTGCTGCCAGCACACCACCTCACCCCAAATCACCATAAGAGGAAATAAAACATTGTTCCCATCCATTCATGCATTTCACCTCCTCGAAACTCCCTCACTCGAGTCACTCTCATAACCCAGGCCACCCACCAGAAGCAAAGATCCATCATTCACTGCATAAGAATTCCTACAGGAGCATGCACAGGAATTCCTACAGGATACACAGAGACTATCTACAAGATTGGTAGAGAAGAGTTTAGAAGGGATATCACGGGAATTGGCCACTGCAACCAGTCTAAAGAGGTAGGCTCTAAAATCGCATTCCCCTTTGCAAGTAAATGAACCAGGGATACTCTAAATTTGAGTGAATTTAGCTGTGTGAAGGGAATTAAATATATAGTCAACTCTGTTTTACTCTTGCATTTTAAAAATTGTTTGAACCTTCTCATTATTTCCTCAAGCCTCACTAGAAATATGACAGGATTCTTTAATAGGAGAGAGCCCACAAACACTGTGAGGATCCAACAACACCCCCAAGTGCTTGAAATCTTCACAAGACATAACTGAATGGGGTTTTACAAAAAATTCAGAGGGTGTGATAATGAGGTGGCTCAAGAATTTTCTTTGTCCCTCACTCGATACAACAGAATCCATGCCACTGTTATAATAAGGGGCCTCACTATAGATCTCACCCCTGAGCTCACGGCAGGGTCACCACACTTCCCCTAGGAAACCATGGATAAAAGAAGACAAAGGAGACAGCCAGGTGGCAAAAAGAAAATTCTTTTTAGAAGGTGAAGAACCCACTAAGGACAAAAATGGAGTAAGGAGGGAAAGTTTGCCATATCCATGGAGTGAGGTAGGCTACCAACTAATCAAATACATCTCATGTGAGGGTAGATATAGTGTTGTATATGGCTATCATTTCAAGATCCTTGAAGAATTAATATTGGAGTAGAAACACCCCCTCATCAAAGGCTCAACATACCATCTTTCTTGCTTCAATCACTCATAGACTCAAGCATCAAAGTGAAGGAGGGGAATTCCCAACAATTGGCTCACCATGGGTTTATTAGGACCCTCATCAAAGATGCCCTCCAAAACCTTAGAACCCCTATAAAAAAGCCAGTTTTTAGAGACATGCCAGGAGAGGATGACATCAAAGCTCTCACTTATGATGTTAGTCCTACTGTCAGTGAAGAGGAAGTAAAACAGGAGGAGGAAGATACAGAGAAATATGAGGATGAGATGGATGAAGAAGGAGCTGACACAGAGAAATATGATGAAGATGAAGAATAAGAGGGAGAAGAGAATGAGGATGATGAAAAATCAGAGGAGGAAATTAAGGAGGAAACTAATAGAGATGATGAAGATCTACAAGAAGAAGAAGACAGGAAAGACAAAGAGGAGGAAGGAAATAGAATAGAGGGGACAAAACACAAGGAGGAGTCACCTAGGGTGTCTTTAGAGGCCACTGAGAGAAAGGCAACAACTGCCCTCACTGCTCTCATCACCCCAATCAAGCAAAAAGGAAAAAGGCAGAGGGAGACCCCACTATATTTCAGGACAAGAAAGAGCACAAGAATAAGACAGGGGAAGCCAGAAACATCAACCAAAATTCCTATTGAGATTGAAGATTCCCCTACACAAAAAGACAAAATGCCTTCCCCTAAGTCCCCTATCACCTATGTAACAAGACCTACTACTAGATCAACTTCCTCAAAGGGTAAGGAAATCCTACAGGATCCATAGAAAAATCTATAGGAAGCAAAAATAGTCCTACAGGATACTTTGTTGAATCTACAGGAGGCACGAAAATTGGAAAGAAAGGTAGGGGATCAACAAGAAGCTAAATAGGAGGACCCAGAGACAAAGGAACCCACCCCCCAACCTAACCTAGACTCCTATTACAAGTTTATTGAAGGAGGTAGGGTCATACCTCAAAAATTTGTCATCCCACTATTCTTCGAGCTTGAGAAGGAGAGGGACAGAACTCACCAATTGATGCAGATTGCCAAATCAAAGGGGGTAGGAGATATTGGGCATAGGGAGGAAAAACTCAAATAAATGGGCAGAGATCTATGTAGCTTAAGTGATAGAGAAGCTATAATGAGAAATCAACTAGAGATAGGAAATGTGTGGTTGAGGGGATAGCTGTAGGAAAGAAAGAACCAACTAGCATGTATGGCTAGCCTCTCCTTGGAGGAAATCTCATGTAGGATGCCAGCCAAAGCCTATGCTCTCTACCTCAAAGAACAATGGCTACAATTTTAGATTAAGACACTAGCACGAAGGGGAATCATGCCATTTTAGGACTACAGGCAGTTTATTGATCTTTGTGATCAAAATACACTAGAGGATAGGGCCAAAATGTCTGAGTTTTATTTTCACAACATAGCCCTTATAGACATGAATGTGTGGGACCCCAATGCCAAGCTAGGAGATCTATAATTAATGCCTTTGGCATTATGGATGAACCATGAGGAGTCAAGAGCTACAGAGATGAAAAGGATATTTGCAAGAGAGAAAACTAACCCTATTTTGATTAGAGCTGAACAATAAAATCCCATGACCCTCATCAGTACCCATAATTTGATTACAAATGCTCCTCAGTTTGCACCTAGATATCTTGCTGCCTAAGAGCAGGAAATTTCACATTTTGAGGACATGTTTAGGCTACTAGGAGATGATAGTATACATGCTTGACTAAGGAGATGGAACACACTGCCATACAACTTAAAGATAAGAGAATATCACTCCACTCAAAGGTTGAGAGAGGCACTCAACATGACACCTATGTATAAGCAATCTATGCAAAGGTTGAAGGACAATTGGATAGGCCTAAAACTCAGCCTACCACTACTCTTAGGGATGCTAGAAGGGAGAAAAGAAGAAGAAGAAAAGAGGCAGTGAGAAGAGGTAGAAAAGAAAGCATGCTTCTATGAACAAGAAGAGGAGACCACAACAAAGGCATGGGATGTCAGAGAGGCTACCAGAGCCATGAAGGGTATGGATATTGACTAAGTTTCTCAGAGGATGAGCAACACTTTCACTAGGGGGGCGATAATGAGCCTCATTATTGGGTAATTATATGGGCCTTAATTCACCTCCTAGCTTAGTCAAACCAACTATTCTCATAACTTATTGCATACATTTGATTATATTTTGTTTATGAGATGAGTTAGAGATGGATATTTTGCTTTGTGGTCTAATGTGTATTTAATGCAGGATTAAAGGATAAAAGCAAGGAATTTTGGCAAAGACCAAGGTCAAAACTCAAATGGGAAAAGATAGAGGGATCATAGGAGGTAAATCCTCCTCATTTACTACCCCTCCATTCGAATATTCCTCCCTCAGCTGCAGAGTGCAAATAGCCAAATCATGAGGACTAGAAGGCAGTCGAGCAAGTGAAATAGAAAGCACCAGTTTATCTCAAGGTTTGGAGCTAAGCCTCCCTAATTTAATGAAGTTATTGGATACTCAAAGGTATAAGTAGAGAGGCCTATGACCTCAGTAGGATTCAGATTTTGATTGTAAAACTCTACTCTATTTCCGAGCTACAGGCATTGTGACAGTTCTTTTGATGTAATCTTTTGTTTTGGTAATAAGAATGAGTTTTGTTTTAAGCCATTACAGAGTTAACTCGAAGGGCTGAAGCTCTTGGGTTAGGGCCCAACCCTAGTAGCCAAGGCTTCTCTTTATTGTACATCTATGCTAGTGTAGATTCATAGCTTAATTGTTAATATGCTTAGTAGATGCATTTCTTTATTGTACATGTATGGTTAGTGTACAGTCAGACCTTAGTTGTTAGTTTGCTTATTAGATGCTTCTCCATTACAGTAGTGTAGATTATATTGGTTGTGTGATAATTTTCTTCCATTTGTGTCTTCTTTCAAGTAGAAGGTTAGCAAGGAGAAAAAGGATCACCAAAATGTTGTTAGCAAGTGTCTCAGCCTCACTTCCACCCTCTAGGACCATGACTTGAGGAAGGGACCCTTCAGCAGCCCCAAAAAAATAGATTTCTAGTTCTTGTATGAGCTTTGGAGTTTGTTGTCTTTGATTTAGCATTTGGTTCATGTTGCGAGGAAGATTTCATTGTCATATTTTTCCATCTCCATTTCTGCAATAAGATATCACTCATGCTTTCATTCCCTTTAACAACTTTCTTCATGCATAATATAGGCAATTGATTCATGCTTTTCTAGTTTATGAAAATGTATCTTGTTGCATAGTTCTTGGAAGACACACATGTTTTAAGTAGAGTAGGTACTTCACGAAGAGACCAAGACTTCATAACCAGCAGCCACTTTCCACTTCATCCACCGTAGCCATCCCTTGTTTCACCATAACCCTCACTAGTTTTTCATCATTTTTCATTGAAATTCTCCTAGATACATTGAATGAATCTAGCCATCTCTTATCTTGGATATTGAATCATGAGTGCTCCTATACCTCCTAACACCCCATTCCACCCATCATGCACATTTCCCAAGCTTCCAAACACCTCCAACACCTCACAATTAGCTCTCAGTTGTATCCTGTAGGTTTCCTGTAATTGCTACAGGATCATCCTGTAGGTTTCTGGTACATCCTGTAGGTTTTCCTGAAACGACCTGTTTTGAGGCCGAATTGATGGGAAACCTCTAGGAAGCCACAAAAATCCTCCTAGGACCCCTCCACACCATCCAACCACTTCATAAACCTTCTAGCCATCCTCGAACACCTTCCATCCACCTGTCACATCCACAAGAACAATTAGTTTGCATACTTGATTTTGCCTAAAAAACCAAAAAAGTGAAAACAGAGTTAGTTTAGTTTCTTTACTTGCACCTTAGTATTGTTTGATGCTTTTTACTTCTGCAGCTTAGATAATGGAATTTGTTCTTTGCTGATTTATCATTTCTTCTTAGCATAGCTTCTCAAATGGTTAATTAGGGTATGGTGTGATTTAGCATTACATGTTGTTTGTTTTCATTACTGCAGTAGAGTAACTCTTTAGAGTAGATTTTCCTTTCTTCCATCAAAGAATCAACCTTCTTCTAACTCTATAGAAGTCTGGCTTGGAACCCCCCCCAGTGGTCTCTCACCAGCTGAATAGTGACAACAGGCAGAACCTTCACTTTTACTTGTTCATACAGCACTGTCACCTTGGAGTTTGTACGAACCCCAGGTTGATAAGTAAAGCTGGTAGCCCAGGAGTTGCAGCATCCTTGCTTCAATACTAGTGCTCATCACTGAGCTGTGAAGATCTCTATTATAGATGTCTTGGACATAAGGGAGACTTTCATCCCACATGCATGGATGCTTCAAGTTGTACATGCAAAGAATGTGTACGATCATCCTATTGACAACCTCTATTTTCCATCAATTTGGGGATGGAAAGTCATAGAATTAGTAATTTTTGAATCCATCATCGATCAGAGACTTGACCAAAATGCACTCAGGAATCTATTGTCCTGATCTGAGAGAGTAGACTAAGGGATCCCAAAGTGTGCCCACACTTGCTCAATGAAGAGCTTAGCAGTGGCCTCTTTTGTGATACTCTTCTTGCAGGCTTCCTTAATGGCCATCTTAGATAATCTGTCAATGACCAAAAAAAAGCAATCATTGTCATCCTTAGTAGAAGGAAGGCTCGATATGTAATCCATGGAGATAGATTCCCAAGGCCAAATAGGAGTAGGTAGAGGAGTATATAGGCCCTACTTCTTGATGCTTGGTTTGGAAATGGCGTAGGTGGTGTAGGATCTAATGTACTTCCCAACATCTTGACGAAGTTTCAGCCAATAAAAATACTTCTACAATAACACCACTATTTTCTCTACTCCAAAATGTCCAGAAACCCGACTATAGTGCACCTCCCAAATTAGCTTAGCACACTCGCTTGAAGGAACACAAATGTGTCTCAGGTGGCATAACAGTGCATCCTGAAGGTCAAAATTTGGAACTTGCTTCCCTTCCAAGTGTGTCTAGTATATGTTGCTAAATTCTAGATCGCTTTAGTAAAGATGCAACCGTCCTAAATTCTCATGCCCATGGGAGTCGAGCATAATGATCAGCGCCATGATAGGTGGTCGGTTGAGGCAATCAATGACATTATTGGTGTTTCCCTTCTTATACTTAATGTTCAAATGAAAATGTTGCAGGTAGGTAGACCATTTTTTATGGTGATCATTCTCCAACATCCCTTGTGTCTGTATGAACTGTAGGGGTCAGTGGTCTATGTTGATAACCATTTCCTTCTCCAGAATGTAATGCTTCTATTGACGGTAGGACTTCATAATGGAATACATTTCTTTGTCATAAGTAGGATACTTTCAGACTGTGTCTGAAAATGTCTCACGATGGTAAGCCACTAGATGCCTCTGTTGAGTAAGAACTGCATTGATAGCATAGCCAGAAGTGTCTATCTCAATCTCAAATGGTTGTTGCAGGCCTGGCAATGTGAGCATTGGTGCAGAGAAAAGGCAATGCTTTAACTCAGAAAACTCCTATTGTTGTGTTTAAGAAAAAAAACTTTACTTTCACTCCACCCTTGGTGATTTAACTTAAAGGAAAATTGATATGAGAGAACCCCAACACAAACCTGCTGTAAAAATTGGCAAGACCCAAAACATTGCGGAGCTCTGTTAGAGTGGTTGGGGCAGCCCAATCCCGAATGACTTTTAGCTTGGCTGGGTCCACATGCACACCCTTCTCATCAATGATGTACCATAGATATTGAAATTGGGTCAGGCCAAAAGTGCATTTATCTAAGTTAGCACACATCTTGTGTTGTCATAGGGTTTGAAGGACCTATCGAATATGGTGGAGGTTCTCTTTGCAACTTTGGCTTAAGATCAAGATGTAATCTAAATACACCACCATGAATGCATTGGTGAAGGGTCGCAAGATGTCATCCATCAATATCATGAATGTTGCAGGGGCATTCGTCAATCTGAACGACATAACAAACCATTCGAAAAGGTCCTCCTTGGATTTGAACATAGTGTTCCACACATTTGAGGGTTTGATAGGCACTTGGCGATAAACTGACTTCAAGTCAATCTTGTTGAAATATTTCCCCCCTTGATTTGGACCAAAAGTTCATCAATCCAAGGGATTGGGTACCTATTCCAGACAATGATCTTGTTCAACGCTCGATAGCCGGTAGAGATTCTCGAAGTCCCATCCTTCTTCTGTACCAATACAATTAGGCTCCCACAGGGTGATGATCTTGGCATTATGTACCCTTTCTATAATAGTTCCTGAATATACCTATTGATCTCATCGTTCTTCATAATAAAGCGTCGATGGATTAGTCCATTTTGGTAGTGCCTCGCCCAGGGTCAGATCGATGGAGTGGTTCATGTAACAGTGGAGAGGTAACCCTATGGGTGAGGCGAAAATGTCTCTGTACTTCTCCACAACCTTGTCCATCTATTGTTGTTGTGCAGAGGAGCTCTGACAGGAAGCCATGGCCACAACCTTCTTCTTTCCCTGAGGGTGAATCATAAGGAAAACAAGTTTCCTAGTCTGTGAAATGATCTTACTGCATTGGTTTGTAGTGATCAAAGAGATGGTGGTAGGCGGGGCTACCTCGAGTATCTTGTACAACTTATTGGCCAAATTAATAATCAAAAAGCAAGGTCTAGACTCATATAAAACATGTCACTTCCACAAGTATGTTGTCCTAATAATACATCAAAAACTTCAAGAGGAGCAACATCACACAATACCTCATCCATGAAGGGCTTGCTGTTGTAGGGAAGGTAGCACTGCTAGCTGATGCAGAGATCTTGTCGTTGGTGAATCCACCCGATGGTGTATGGTTGTGCATGTGTTATAGTCTTTAGGCCTAGTAGCTTCACAACCTCTGCTGAAATGAGGTTATTTTGGCTCCCATTGTTGACAATGAACTGCAGTGGAGAACCCTTCACCCACATCTATGAGTGGAAGAGGTGTTCCCCCTCCTCTCGATCTTCAGGCTCAATCTTCTGGATCTTGGTGGTGGCCATGGTGGCATTGGGATTCGCATCAATGATATTCATCCCTTTATCATTCCCCTCGTTGGATTATGACTTAGAGTTGGAACATGCATCTAACACGGAGGCCTCCAGCTCAGCCACCAGTGACTACTTGTCCTGACACTCACTTGTGTTGTGAGTGGAGCTGTTATAGAACTCACACCATTTTCCCGTGTCCTTCTTTGTCATCTTGGTGTTGTTATTTTCTTACGGCTTCGGTGGGTTGTCCTGGGTAACCCTACCTTAGCTCTATCATTTTCTATGTGGTTTGGGGGTGCCTTTTCCTTGCTTTGGATTCATAGATCCAAAGTCTCTCTTCTCCTGTTTAAACTTCTGCTCAATCTTGACAACATATTGGTACATTGTGTCGAGCAAGGAAACTTCCAAGAACTCCATCTTGTCCTAGATTTCCTTGTGTAGATAATCATGATACTTGAGTACCAAATGTCTCTCAGAATATTTGATACCCAACTTCGTGCGAAGGGTATGGAAAACATTTGTGAACTCCAACACATCTTGGTCCCTTCCCTATCATAGCATGGTCCACTTTATGTATTTACCTTCATAGCTCCCAAAAGGGTAATATTGTTCCTTGAGGTTGCCTCAGAAAGAATCCCAAGTGGGTGTTGTGGGAAAAAACGATGGTTCACTCTTGTCCTTTTATTCACAATAGGTTTCACACTAGTCCTTGACGTACCGGGCAACTTTTAGAAGTGAAAATGTAATCTTTTTCCAATTGGAAAAGTCATGAACTGAAAAATATCCTTCCAACATATTTAAACATTTATCTATGATGATTTCATATATCTATCCCTCAAATATGGCAATATCGAAGTTAACTTATACCTTAAAAGGAGTGGCGCCTCTAGAGTGGCTGCTAGATGAAGATTTATTGCCTATGGGTAGTCGTCAAAGGATCTAGGAAAAATTATCCATCATCACGTTCCTTAGTTGCTTGAGGGATTCCTCAAGAAACATTTTGAAAGGATCTTCTTCCCCCTCGTCTTTCATTTCTTCTACCATGGGAGGCCTTTAGGGTTTGCAAGGCTTAGCTTGCAATGCTTCAACTAGATCGAGCGCTACTCCTTATACCCTAACTTCATTGGGGACATGCAAAGAAAAATAAAGAAATAGAAGAATCCTCTGATACCATTGATCCAAACTCAAATAGAAACACAACAACTTAAAGATCTAATCATAAATATAGACATACAGCAGAAAAACACTTCATTTCATTAATAGAAAATACTAAACTATGCTTACAAATAGAATGGAAATAAACTAGCTTGGGCAATGGTAGCTTATCTCTAAGAAGAGATGTGGTGGCTACATGCCTCTGAACTATGTTACAATGAGGCATAAAGGCCTATTTATTGTTGAGCAACAAGATAAAACACTAAAAAACCAAAACCCTAACCCTAGGAGATGTAACGCCAAGAGTTTGTGGGCCCCATTGGGGTTCGTTGGGCAGCCAACTTCCCAAGGTCGTAACTTGGTCATATTATCTCCGTTTGGTGCAGACAATACCTTGTTGGAAAGGTCTCTCTGAGTACTACATGATTTTCAGTAGGAACCTACCTACAACCATGAGCCTTCAGCAGACATCAAAAAAACTCGTTTAGTGGGTCAAAACTTCTCCGAAAGTTCAGGACCCGAAAAACTACTAAAAATAGTAAACGCTAAAATAAACAATGAAACAAATGAAATGGATTGGAGGTTTAGGTGGAATAGCTAGGTGGCCACCAATATCCACCTAGATCAAAGGGATTTCATAGACTCTAGGACCTGACATAGGGTCATTCTTGTTCTTGGGTAATTTGAACAGATGACTAAGGCTTCTTTGAGGTTTGAAAAAGGTTTTGATGTTATTGTTAGGATATTCCGACACATAATAAGTAGTTAATTATAACTTGATTTAGTGTAGAGTTAGATAAAGTGTGTTTCTTTACTATGTACTTTTGTAAGTTACAATCTGACGGCCACAATATGTAGTGATCCGATGGTTCATTATCTCCTCGGTATTACCGACACTTGATTCGTGACTTAACACTCAATTGGTCCATGATCTCTATTTAAAGAGCATGGAGGGTCATTTGTAGGGTAACTGTTCATGAGAGAAGCTTATGTAAATTTTCATTCTTTTATTAATAAATTGCC
>APFE031511419.1:0-12019 GCA_000404065.3 Pinus taeda
ATGCACTGCTCAACCAGTATGACCACTGGCATGGGTACCTCATTTGCCTTCATTTGTACATAACCTTTCCTGCCAGGATTTGGGTTTCCATGCGTATTGCTTTGTCCTTAATGCTGGAGATGGCATATCCCCTCTTCTTCTTTTCTAGCTTGTACTTTTTCTTCATGGCCTCCACGATGGCCAAGTCACTGCTCTTACCTTCCGATATGATTGTAGGGTCCTCTCCTTTGCATGGAAGGTGAGAAACTTGGCAAATCAAGTCTGACATGATGGGGATGGGCTCCTCCAGCCATAAAAACCCATCATGCACCAGGCAGAGCAGTTTCCTGATGATGAAAAAGTTTATTGGTGTGCAGTGGAAGTGCGACATAGAGCAGATTCAGTAGCCCAACCTTAAGTCAACCATACCATCTTGAATAGTGACTTCGATGATCACTTTCTGGCCAAATTGCGCAGCAACGCTACCCCTTGTGTGCGATTGCAGACCTTGTGCCTCTTCACTTCTTCGCGTAGCTCCAACATTGTGCAATTCCTAGGAATAATAGTTTATAGTCCTGCACTTCCTTTCAACTGCCCAGAGCGCTAAGATTATTCTTCCCTTGGATAGTCAAGTGGCTGCACCACCTGTGTGTGGTTTCCTCTGGTCATCCATCATTCTTCCTGGGAAATACCCACCTTTTACAGTTACTGGTGGCGTCGCACACCTTATCATCTGTAGTGCATCACCCTGGTTAATTCTCTTAGTCATATGTGGTCCAGGCCAAAGCATCAGACCGATCAATTCGTGGCGATAGTCCTCGAACTTATCAGCATGATCATGCACACCTTGTTTTATCTTCCTGGTCTTCTTATCAAGAAAATCATCCCTTATCTCATCCTCCAGCTTCTTGACTTCCACTTATACCAGAGCACTTTTCTTCCTTAATCGCACCCTTTCTTTTTCAAGTTCTTGGAGCCTAAAATTTCGCTATTGGATTTCTTCTTTCAGGGTTCTGCAAACCACCATATCTACTAGTGCTAGTATGCGCAGTCCCACATTTCCTAGTATTATAGGATTTACAGTGGTTCCTTGATACTAAAGCCTTGGTGATGCCCGCAGAGTCAGGTGCTTGCACACGGTCCTATAAGTCCATAGAACCGCTGGAACGTGCAAGTCCTAATCGGTCTGCTTCGTATGGTGGACCTTGTTCATCTCTACACATACTTGGTTAAAATATTCTATGTGGATATCCTTCTGCACACCTAGTTCTTCCATACTTCATGGTCCCAATTGGAGGGGTCATTCATGCCATCATCTTGCCCACACCTGCTTACCGATCGTGTCTCTTACCGCAAGTACTGTGTACATTCCTACAAGTTTCACACCATATGCTTGTATCAACCTGGAAAGGTGGGTGCACGAGCCCTTTCATCCATCATACTTGTCTTTTAACCACATCTGAGGCTTCCCAAATCGTATGTGCATCATCCTTCGATAGTCGCTCCAGTCCTCTGAGCTTTCCTGGTGCGTACCCCAACACCTTGTTGGTGTAGCATGCAATACCCATTTCACAGTGTCGAACCGCTGTGGTTCCAACACTTCTCTTTCAAATTTGTTCAGGAACTCATCCACTTCACCCAACCCATCGTACGTAGGCAGACCCCTTATCTCTATTGTTACACAGTGCAATGATCTCATCATCATGCTACAGTTGAGCGTGGTTACCTCATATAACCGGTTCTGCCATCGTTCAAGCTCTTCATAAGAATTTGATGTACAGGAACTTTCGTGCTCCCATGAAATTCAGCCATCTGCGGTTGGATTTACCCAGTCATGCTCACATGCCTTTATCTTGTAGATGCATTCTAGATCATCGTCACTGTTGTAGTCATGCACTAGCTCTGTGTAGCGCGATCCTTCTGCAGGGTATAAAGGTACAACTATGCACAGTGACTTTTTCTCAAAGGTCATCTTGCACTTCTTTAGATTTATAAATTCATTCATGTCAGTGGTGCAATCTATTCCCTGTAGCGTGGAGTAGGGATTGTTGTCATCAACAATCTCTATTACTTCGAAATCTGCTAGCACACTTGCTCCTTCGATATCTACTGTGATTCCCTGCAATCTCCCCATAGGTAGGATCTTTTGCTCGTTCGCCATCCGTAGTTGGATAGGAGACCATTGCAAGGTGGGCCTTCCCATGTGCTCCCATGTCTGCTTTGGAATGACGTTCATGTCCGATCCTAGATCCAAAATCACTTGGTCCATCTTAAATTCCCCAATTTGCACGGTCAAGCTCATCTCCCTTCCTGTTCATGTCGTGTGCTTTTCGAGATTCTAGACTACACGTGGTTCTTTTGGCACGGTTTCAGTGCATCTAGTTATGAGTTCTTGCAGTCCTTTTACAGCCTTGCTATTGCGCAACAACTTCATGCATGTCTCTAAGAATGTAGTGAACATTGATGGGTCCATTTACAGATCTAGTCTGTCTTTACTTCCTGAAGTGGAGGCATCTGCGAAGCTCCTCTTAGCTTCCATGAAGGTCTCCTTAGTGTGCTCCAAATCAAATTTAGGTTCCTTCATTAGAGCCTTGTGAACCAAAGTACTTTCTTCAGTGTGCTTGCCTTTGTCATCCCCTATCGTAATCCCTCTCTGGAGCACGATATTTACATTAGAGTCTTCCTCATGTGGCTCAGACCTCATCATTTGTAGGTTCTGAGTCGGGGGAGGCTAAAGTGCTCCTTTATCATGCAACCTTGCTATCAATGTGGTATAGTTCTCTGTCTCATGATCAAACTGTGTACAATATAAGCATGATGGTCGCATTGGATTTGTAAAATCATGAGCATAATGCCCTGACTATCCACAATTGTAACATATCAGTTCTCCGCGACCTCTTCCTGGTCCTCCTCTACCTTGGCCTCGTCTGTGCCCCTGGAATCCAATGCGCACCATTCTTGCATTTTGATTGAGGGGCCGAGTTTTAGACTGAACTCTCTAGGTACGAGTTCGATCCATCATTAGCTCATAAATTCTACAGGTGCACTCATCATGTTCCACTGACCTACAAAAATTATAGAACAACTGTTGTGAATTCTGCATATACTTCTTTAGTAGATGGTAGTTATCTGTAGCATGATTTCCTCCTATCTGACAAATCGCACACCATAGTGCAGGTGCCACGCTTGGTCCTGCTTGTGCCTCTAGTCTCAATTGCATTGGCCCTCCTCCTACAAGGTAATTTAGGAATATTGGGAAGTGGTCCTTGTCATGCCCCTAGCCCTTGCATTTTATGCACCATACCTCATCGTGCACCTTTGGGCGAGTTGTCCTGTCTTGTTTCAAACTCTACATCTCAAGGAACAAGTTTTTCAATTGCGCATGAATCTACTAAAATCCCAAGTTAGGATATTGTATTGGGGTTTTGTGCAGCCTCATCATGATCTCCAAGACCTTGGCCTAAGTGGTTAGCCTCTGTTATGACAATGCATTCCTTAGATGTGATGTTCATGATGCTACAATAATACACAGTGTTGCCCATATGTCAAGATCATATTAGCTTCACAAATGGTACACTCCAGTCTCTGATCCAAATCCCAAGGGGTCTCTCCTGGAATCATCATGATTTCCTTAAACCCAATGATCTACTGCATCTTTGACTTTGGCCTCCTAAATTCTTTATTTAGCACAACTTGGATATCTGCGATCCCTGCATTTAGATTTTCATTGAAATGCTTAATGTACCAAGTCAACGTACGATCCTGTAGAGCACTAACCAACGTCGCTTTCTTTATATTGTCATCCATGACTCCATGCGCTTCCCATACAACCATTATCAGGAACCAAATCTAGTCTGGATATTCATTCCCTACTCCCTTGAAAACTGGCAACTTTATTGCACTTCCCATATTTAATTGCGGTGGTGGTGGAGGTGGTACGGGTGAAGGTGAGGGTGAAGATGGTGAAACTGGCAGTGGTGTGGGTGGGAGTGGTATGTGAAAAATTATCTGCCTTATCAAACTGATCACACTTCTTGGTGAAACCTTCGCAATCTCTTCCTTGCTCCCTCATGGAGGTGAAATCAAGGGGCTAATTTCTAGTTCTGCACTACCTTCGTTTCTGTAGATTCTCCCACTCCGCATGGCTCCAAACATCAATTTATTTGCATAACCCATTTTTCACACAATAGCATTTTAATCCAAGTGTTCAAAGATTTAACGTACTTACCTTGTGGTCCTTTGAGGAAGCATCATTCTGCCTCACAATAGCTGATTGAAGTATCTACCGCAAACTCAATGATGAATCCTCCTATAATTCGAACAAGCCAGTGATCCACAACGCGCGCGATCTTATCTTCTGATTCTTTTAGTCTGCACACCAATTCTAGAGTCCATACAATAGGTTTGTCAAGTCTACACCTTCCTTGACTATCTACTAGTTTCGTGATCCACTCATACAACTCATTGGGGAAGGATGCATTAAAAATTTCATGGATCTCTGCATACAAGTAGAAATCTAACCACTCTTCCTTTGATAGTCGTGAATTCCTATTTTACTACGCTGCGAACTCATGAATTTTTCTGTCCAACCAATATTCAATTCCTTTCTTTGTTAGATTCCAATGATATGACATCAGACATCCCTATGTAGATCCTGGTCTTGGTAACAGAACCATTTGTTGGCTTGTTGGGGTTTAACCCAGGTTCAGAGTTAATTAGACAAATAAATCCTAGAACAACTGGCCCTTTTAGCAATAGTCCGCAGAGTACGGAATGAGGTCTCACCTGAAGTAGTATGGGAGTGTGCTAGAACTAGGTTTCTGCACCCTGGAGATGCTTGAGAAGTTCAATTAGTCCATTGTTTGTTCATGCGAGTAGGTTGCTCCACGCACTTTCCTATTCCCCGTGATTTGATGCACTGCCTTCGCGTAGCCCTACCCAAGGGTTGTGCGCTGCGCTCTATGCTATTACCTGAGATCATGCTTATATTATTATACAAGTTATTTATCTTCATGTAAATAAAATCCCTGAATTATTATTTATACAGTACATTCATATAAGTTTGTGCAACACGTAAACAGTAAACTTACAAATCATACCCAATAACACATAAAGCAAGAAAAGATACACAAAAATATGGTAAAAACTTCTCTTATTGATTTTCCCTTCAGTTACAGACTTGATCTGCCCTACGCAATTAGCTGCAGGGTTCCACGCACTTAGCTACAGACTACTAGGCCTCTACACACACAGTTGCATAGCCTTCTCCTACTCTATGACCCACAGACACAATACACCTTGACTCAATCACTTAGAGTTCTCATGCTCTCTTAGTTCTTTCTTATTTCTTCTCTTCTGCATTTAGATCCTCACTCTATTTATACAATCCCATGGTCTGCAAACCATGGGTAGGTCTATCCAGGCGACATTACATTACAAAACTAGGGCAGACAACCCTGTGACTCTATTATGACTTCACGCTCTGCGCCTGCCTTTCGCGGAGCTTTTACAAAAGACTTGATCAAAACTTGGACTTTAAGCCCCAAAACATGCCTTGGGTGGGATTCCATGCCCAAGAGTCTTTATGAAAACAAACTCTTGCCTCCATTGCTTCTAGGTATATTGATTTGGAACCTCAGGCTAAGTCATCCTATAACATGCGCAACTTGTTTTTGAGCACGGCCAGACCAACGATGTACATCCGCATGTTATCTATGCTAACTTGCAAATATGCATTGGAGACCATGAGCACGAACTTATCAAAGTACACATCGAGCTCTAGTCTAAATTGGTTCTTCTCTTTGGCCTCAATTAGCATACCAATTGACAGGGTGCCATACTTTCTCACCACGACATCCAAAATCCTATACAACCATGCATACAAAGCTCGATACTAGTGATGAGCGATGAGAGTTCTTCATAATTCTGGATCTGACTCCAGATACGTACTTTTTCCAACGCCTCCTGTGGCTTCATCATCTTATGCAATTGAAGCGGGGATCCCTTGTACCTCATTGTCCATGTTTGTACATGATCAACTGTGGTGTGTATGTCTGCGAGTGTTTGTGCTATCTTGGTGCAGCACCACTGGTGACCATGTAGGTGGACAATTGATTTGTGCATGGTGATGAACCTATCATACAGTCTTTGCGTGACTGTCTCAAGAGCTGATAATTTAGAAAGTATGGCCATCTTCATCTCCACTCTCGAGGATCCTGTTGATTGTTCCTCTCTCTGCTTGGCTGCTTGCAACTCCTTAGCCATGCACTTGTCCTTTGCTATCAAGAATATAACACTTGATCTCATGGCTTTGGCATAAGCCTTTGTAGCATCAACCAAGGAAGTTGGATTTCTCCATACATCTAACACAATCACCCATTCTTCCAAGTCCGAAAGTGATGCATGCTCATTCAGGGTGTGCGCTCTATGAGCTTGTAAAACTCTGTGTTGCAACCCATCAAAGGTTATGTTGTAAATATCTATTCCTAGATGGTCCCCAAGGTGAATAGTATCCCCTTGTTCACTTGGGACTTTCTCTGCTATTGGAGATGGTGAAGCCCATGGAGTGACCTCGATTACTTTTGGCCTGAGGTTGGTATCCTGATCCAATTCTGTCTGCTCCACCTCCATGTCCATTTGTTCTACCATTTTTTCACCCTTTAGAGCATGCTTGTCTTCTTGCGATTGTTCACCCTATTCCTCATTTGCTACTGATTTAGAGTCTTCAACCTATATTGGTGAAGTTTTCACTATCTATGCACCTTGCACTTCATCCTGTTACACTTCCTATTCATGTTCCTGTTCATGCTCATGTCGCACTTCCTTCTCTATTTTGTGAAGCTCTTGTTCTTCGATGATCCTCTGCTAGACTTCCCACAACCTCCTCTCAGTATCTTCTAGCCTTTATTGTTCTCTCTTTCTTTGTGCAATCCTCCTATTGTGATGTTTCCTCTTCGTGTCAATCTCTAAAGCTACCTTTTCCACAAGTGGCTCTTCCTTAAAATTGTAGCTTTGATTCGAATCTGTACCTTCATAAATCTTGCTATTGCCTTTGTCTTGCATAGGTTTTCTTCTTGCTACTGCAGTTGTTGCTGCTCCCTGTGGTACTACTACCTTGAGTGCTGCTAGCCACTCCATTGCAACGCTGACCGATTCATTGAGACTAGCGGAGTTGTAGCAATATCTCCATGGGTATTCCTCTGGCCAATGAGATGCCCCATGGAACCAAGGATAGTACACTCTCGCATAGTGGTCCTTGCATAAACCATGTGGGTCATATGGGTTAAAACTCCTAGTTCCAAACTTAAACTTATTGAAATATTCGATTTAGGCATCTGCTTCTTTCAAACTCCCAATTGCGTATAACCCAATTTTCACAGGAATCAGGGGCCATGGTGCCTTCTTCTTTCTATGCCATCTAGCTGACAACCCTGTTGACATATGCTATCCAACCTCTACATGACCAACTTCTCCATGGTGAAATTCTAAAACACCTGCAGAGCTTTCTCTGCGCTGTACATCTTGATGAAGGTTCCCTCGGGTGAGGCGTACCAATCTACAATGTTAAACAATGCCTCCATTATTGCCTGGGACATGCAGGGAAGATCCTTTTCAAAGATCATCATGTATAGAGGGGGAATGAAATGGTCACATATTATAGCCATGACTCCTTGTTAGCTGCAATTTGAGAGAAACTTGCAATATATGTTCACAAAACTTTCTGAAGGTGTCCATGCCCAACCCATGCCAGGAAACTATTGACGGGAACAGATTGCATCAAGAAAGTATGCATACATGAAGAAATTTTCTTGCTGATCCTTGGGTAGACCCCGAGCAATGGACATATGCACTTTCAACTAGAGAGCCAATGTGTTGAATGAGTTGAATGGTTTTCCTTCATTTGCCAGGTGATCCAACATAACAACCCAATTCCATGGGAAGGTCTCTGTACTCCCTTGGCCATACAAGCAACATGTGAAGATGACCAAGAACTAATATGCCTTATTGAGTTTCTTCATCTTGTATATCTGGTTGGGTGCCGTCCTGAATTTTTCTGGCTCCTATACCCAATGCTTCAAGATATCTCTTGTGTTCGTGTTGTCGTTAAGAGTGTAAAATAGTGCATCCATCCTGCTCACTGGGAATGGAAAATGATATATCTCCTGATAATCCTCCATCCTGAAGGAAGTAAGCCTTTTTCCACTGATGCCACTCATTTTCATTGTCTTGGGATCAGTATGTGAGACAATCTAGTGGATCACATATGTGCAAGGGAACACTGGAAACCTATATGCAACCTTGTATAGTCTTGACTTATGGATGTTCACATAGACCTATCTATCCTCCATATTCTCCTCAAATATGCCTAAAAAGATGGTGTTGATGTCTTTCCATGTTATCTTGATATCCTTCTCGATGAACAGGTGTGTGTCTGTGTACAGTGGCAAGCTCATTGACTCTTGTTTGATCATGTCTCCAGTACTGCTCTCAACTATGTCTTTTGATTCTATTTCTTGGAAGCCATTGTATCTGTACTGCTAAGAGATTGATGAACACTTATGATACCTAGAGACAGAGCAAGACTCATGGAAAGAAAATATCAGTTGAAAACCAAAAGAAGCTTGAGGATTGTAATGTAACAGACCTGGTTGACTATTTGGGAAAATTGCACGGTTTTCTCTTGGAGAGGCTGGGAGACTGACAACTGAAATGATGTAGAGCATAGTCCAGATTGCAAGTGAGTTGAATTTCTACTGAAACTGTGTAGAGAATACTCTAGCTTGGCCTGCTAAAGACTGTAACTGCACAATGTGTAGTTTCAGTTAGTATGATTGCTGCTCGGGAAAAATGCACAGCTCAATCTCGAGGGCCAACTGGGGCACTGTCTCCAAAAAAAGGTGTAGAGAAAAGCTTGGGAAGGTAGTGGGAGGTAATATTTGTGTAATTCATGGGACCAAGGCAGAGCCTTCCATGCCAGAAATGTGTAGTGCAAGTTGGGCAGGGCAAGGTTCGATCCAAGGCAGCTCAGACCTGCTGATGAGAGATTGAAAATCAGTAAAGACTGAATGCATGTGCAAGGATGGTGTAGATATGAGTGAAATAAACATGCATGTGATTCAAGAAAGTGCATAAATCAATCAATCGACAAATCCAAGAAGCTAAAGAAGTAATTCTGCGAAACAATGACTCTGGGTGAAAAAATAATGTTATGTGTGCGACACTAAGGAAAGATAATGAAAAAACTTGAAGCAACACTTCTACAAGCTAAAATGAATTGAAATGCCAACAGTTGTTCAGTAAAATCAAGGAAAAAACACTCATATAAGCTGAAAACTAAAATGAAACAGAAAAAGTGACAAAAGGCATGAAAAGCAAAAATTACCTAGAAAAGCTAGGCCAACTATGTCAACAGTTCCTAGATGCCTCGGGAATTCTAGAGCTCCAAGACTGAATGTGAAGAATGAGCTATGAGGTTTCAATTAAATAGATTTGGTGAAATTAGGGTTTATGAAGTGCATTCCACAAATTTAGGAAAAAGCGACACTTGGTGAGAAGTTTCTAAAAATAGTTTTGCATGTAATTCCTGATGCTAAAAATAGATCCATAAAATATATGAATGCTTTTTTTGCTTTTTTCCTTTTTATTTTTTGGGAAGATTTGATCACATGTAAGTAAGGAATACATAGTTCTAGAGGAAACTAGACAACCTGCTAGCACATGTGATAGACAATGAGTGAGGGAGAGCTTCTGTGTTATTTCTGGACTAAGGGACCTGGGCTGTCTGGCTAGCTTTGCCCAGTTTTCTAGAGTAGTGATGCTGGGATTCTCTACACATTTTCAGAGAGAAGTGCAAATGTCTAGTTCTAGGTAATTTTAGAATAGTGCATTTTGGCTAGCTTCTCTGTGCATTTTTGGAAGGTAATGCAGCTAGGTCAGTTTCTACGCAATTCCTGGTGGTAGTATAGCTGGCTAAAACTACGCAGATTTCTAGAGCAGTGCCGGATAACCTGCTCTGCACAATTTCTAAGTGTAGGGAAGCTGCTGGGTTGCTCTACTCATTTCTGGAGTGGAAGATAGGCCGCGCTTTAGATTTGTGTAGTTTTGCCTGATAACTGGTTGATCAAATGTGGACCAAGTGCTGGGTGTGTTTGTGGTTGATCGATGGAACAAGTGAGTTGTACACACGCAATGAAACGATAGATGAACTCTAATAATTACAAGTACTAGATTATTTTAGGATAGCTGCGATGGTTTCGAGGAGGGAGGCTTCAAAATGAAGTGAAGGAAAATTTTTGGAGGGTGGTTGTAGCTGCTACAACATTGGCGACACAGTGGTAGAATTCCAACACTCTATATGGACCTTGTTTGTGAAGAGAGAGCCTAACTCCTCGAGAAGTATTATTTGATTCTTCGATCATCATGGCTTCAACACTAAGCTTGAGTTAGAGGTATAGTTCCTTACCATTCTCTTGAATGGTCAACACACATTCCAATCCAAGTCAAGTCAGTTGTTTCAATTGGGGATGAAGGGTATATTGGTACACAAGTAATAAATATGCCATAGTATACATTTCATCTCTAGTGTTGCTCCAGTGCCAATAGGCCTCGACAGTACCCTAAAGGAGTCACGCAGGGACACAAGCATCACTTCGCTGCCAGTGAGACTGGTCAGTACCCCGGTAGAGTTACTTGCATCACCTCTTTGCGCAAGAAGCCTTTCTCTTCTTTTGCCTTGTTGATTTTTAATTTTTAATTTTTTTCATTTTTTAAAGGACTGTGCATCAGAAATTATTCATTTCAGAGGGGAAAGAGGGATCTTGACTTATTGAGAGAAAAAGAGGTTGTCCCTTCAAAGAAGTATTTTATATATACCTTTGACACTACTTGTTAACGCTTCCCCCCTCACCTTACTCTACTTGATTAAGTTGACAAGGGTTAACCTAAAAGAATTGATTAGAGTAGGTGGTACTAGTTGAAATGCATGCTTTGTGTTTTCACCAAGACTCACTCTAAACAGAATGTATTTTCCATCAGGGTATGATCAAATGAAAACAACAAGTTCTTTCATAAAGAGAGAGGACAAAAAATAACCAAGTGCTAATAGTAGTACAATTCCTCTTGTGCTTTACCTTGCTTGTCTCAAGAGCCACACACGGTTTCATGCGAAATTAAACCTATGGGTGAAAAACAAGAAAACAAGTAAACAAAACAAAGGACATAATTAAATGAAAGAAAAGCAAGAAAACAAAGTACGCAAACAATAAACACAAACAAAATAAACAAAGCAAGTTTGCAAACAAAGAAAAACAAGAAAGAAAACACTACTCCTACTCCTAAGCTAAATAATGCATGGGCCGGCTCACGTGAAGTGATATTTCTAGTGCGGCCATCGACACATTGGTTGACCCATGTTGGTGAAGGCGTGGTCTATGAGAACGATAAATGTGTAAACTAGAAAACATGAAAGATATAACAATTAAGACCAACGCGCTCCAAGTTTAAATATATCCACAAAAAAGAAGAGAATAAAAGCACACGATAAGCATTCTGCGGATGTATCATGATTGGTGAGCTCCAGTATTGTAGCAATAATGCTACAAATCCTGGGGCTTCCTGTCTCTCCTTTTATCAACTCGGTAGTTCGTACAAACTTGGAAGCGACGGTGCTGTATGCACAAGTACTAGCTCTTGTCGCAGCTGTCACTTGATCAGCTGGCACAAGTCCGCTAGGGCTCAAGTCAACTTCTATGGCTCACAGAAAAAGCTTTATCAATGATGGACGAAAGCTAGCTCAAAGAAGACTACTCTACTTGACAAAAATGAATTGAAAGCAAATCAAAGCATGTAAACCTAGGAAACCCTAATTTAACTAATCTAGCCTCTATAATGCAATGAATATGAATGAAACTTCTACCAATGCTGCTGATACCTCTAATAAGTGAAAATGCATGGATCTAAACTACTTGCATCATAAAAGACATGTTTTTGTACTTTTCATTAAGTAGGTGGAATGATTGTGATTTTGTGCTTATCAGGGTTT
>APFE031511443.1:0-11740 GCA_000404065.3 Pinus taeda
ACTTCATCTTCAGGAATAACACTTTTTGCATGTGGTTGTCATGCATCTCGGTTTGGTTATGCACTAAATGTATCTTCTTCTTCTCATTCTCATGAGTGGCTCATTGATTCTTGAGCTTCTTATCACATGGCCAAAAAAAGCCATGTTTGCTTCTTTAAATGATTATAACACCAAAAATATTTATGTTGGTGATGATAGATCTCTTAATGTTGTAGGCACTGGAACTATTCGTCTAGACAATGGTCAATTTAATGATGTATTATGTGTTCCTACCTCATCCTACAACTTCTATCTATATATCAGATAACTCATTCAAGTGAAGGTAAAACTGTTGAATTTTCACCTCATGATGTTGCAATTAAGGACCTAAGAGATCTTAGACAGATTTTAACTGTTGGCATTGTTGATGATTCTACAAGGTTGTATAAGTTTAATAACTTTGGGTCATCAAATCTTCCCTTGGTATTTGTTGCTCATAATGATGAAGTGAGCAAACTTTGGCATGGGCGATTTGGTGACTTAAACTATCGCTCCCTTCAAATCTGTGTAAAGAAAATATGGTCACAGGTGTTCCTATGGTATCTTATAGAAATGGTGTTTGTTCTAGATGTGTACTTGGAAAACGTCATCAAGATAGTTTTGAAAAACATGCCTCTTGGCATGCCTCAGCACCTTTACAACTTTTGCATAGTGATTTATGTGGTCCACTTCCAGTTGTTTCATTCACTCGCTACAAGTATTTCTTAACTTTCATTGATGATTTCTCTAGATGCACTTGGGTATACTTCTTAAAACTCAAGAGTGAAGTCTTTAACATGTTCTTGGCCTTTAAGGCCTTTGTTGAGAAACAATCTGGACATCAAATTCTTAAGTTAAGATCTGATAATGGCGAAGAATATGTTAACACCAAATTCATCAACTTTTTCACTGAGCATGGAATTCAATTGCAGCATACTGTTCCATATACTCCACAACAAAATGGTGTAGCTAAAAGGAAGAATCACACCTTAAAGGAAATTGCTAATTGTATGCTTCCATCTAAAGGACTTAGTCTTAATTTTTGGGCGAAAGCAATTAACTGTGAAAATTACATAGTAAATCACACTCCTACTAAGGTTTTAAGGAATATCACTCCAAAAGAAGCATAGAGCTCAATTAAACTAGATGTAAGTCACTTTCGTGTTTTTGGAAGTGAAGCATGGACCCATATGCTATATGAGAAACATAAAGCCTTAGAACCTAAGAGTGAAAAATGTATTTTTGTTAGATATTTTGAATATGTCAAAGGATATAGATTTATTCAACATAAATCCAAGAACGTTATCATTAGAAGAGATGTAAAGTTTGTTGAAAATCCATCAGTCTGCAAGCCTAGTTCTGCGGATGTGCAACCTCTCCCCATCCCTTCTACTTCTGAAAATATTCCTTCTTTAGATGATGACAACGAGGATGACAATCCTCCCCCATCCTCTCGGGATCCTCCTTCATGTCTTCAGCTTCCAAAATGGGCCTGCATTACTTGGGATGCAGCGGGTGCTCTTCCAGGTGACCCTACAAATCAGCGTCGTACACATTCTTAGTTCAATAGAGCCTCTTCTTTACTCGATCAAGATTCAGCGAATTATGATCTTGACACCTTTGCAAAAGCTTCATGCCATCTAGATTGGGACGCAACTATGAATGAAGAATATCATTCATTATTGGCAAATGATACATGGGACCTTGTTCTTCTTCCAAAGGGACAAAAACTTGTTAGATGCAAATGGGTTTACGGAACCAAGTTTGGACTAGATGGAAAAGTTGATAAACATAAAGCTTGTCTTGTTGCTAAGGGGTTTTCACAAGTTGAAGGAATTGACTATACTGAAACCTTTTCCCTTGTTGCCAAAATGTACTCTATCCGCCTTGTTCTTTCCCTTGCCGCCTCTTTCAAATGGGAAATCCATAAGATAGATGTTAAATCTACCTTCTTGCATGGGGACTTGCCTTAAGAAATCTATATGGAACAACCTCCTGGCTTTATACAAATGGACTCCAGCCTTGTATGTCAGCTTAAGAAATCTCTTTATGGTCTCAAGCAAGCCCCTTGGGTTTCATATGCCAAAATGGATAACTTTCTTCTAGATATTGGCTTTTCTAGGTGTCATTCTGAAAATATTGTCTACACCAAGAAAGTGGGTAAATCTCTTATCATTCTTATTCTTTATGTTGATGATCTTATCCTTACTGGTAGTGATCCCAACATTATAAACCAGGTGAATTCCAACCTTAAGAAGCAGTTTGAAATGAAAAACTTAGGAATATTGCATTATTTTCTTGGTCTTCAAGTCTTGCAATTCAAAGAAGGTATTTCCCTTTCACAGTCCAAGTATGCTTGTGATCTTCTACACCATTTTCACATGGAAGACTGTAAGCCATCCCTTTCTCCCTTTCAGTTTGGAGCCAAACATTCAGTCACTTGTACTTCCCCGGAAGTTGATGCTACCTTATACTATTAGCTTGTTGGAAAAATTTTGTATCTGACCCATACCCGTCCTGACCATTGCTTTGTTGTTTGCCTTGTTGCTCGGTTTATGTAAAAACCACATGAAAGTCAATGGAAAGAAAATAAAAGAATAATTCATTATGTTCAAGGTAAACTTCAGTGTGGGATTCATTACAGTGCAAGAGAATCTCCTCTATTGGTTGGTTTCACTGATTCTAATTGGGCTGGTGACCGTAATGATCGGAAGTCTACTTCAGGTTATATCTTCACTCTTGGTTCTGGACCTATTACATGGGCTTGCAAGAAACATAGTGCCATTTCTCTTTCTTCAGTAGAAGCAGAGTATCGTGGTGCCATTGAAGCTAGTAAGGAATCCCTATGGCTTCGTCAAATCTTGTTAGATTTTGTTTTTCAACAACATCCGACTACACTTTGGTGTGATAATCAGAGTTCCATTCAACTATGCAAAGATCCAATCCAACGTCAACGCAACAAACGAATTGAAATACACATGCACTTCATCAGAAAGCGCATTCATGACCATGTTCTTGAAGTGTAATATTGTTCAACTGATGATCATGTTGTAGACATCTTTACAAAGGCTCTCATAGAGGTGAAGTTTACTAAACTTCAATTTATGGTTGGAGTTCAAGAAGTTTTCACTAAGGGGGGATATGCTCTAATGCCTCATTCCTTATCATATTGTGTCATATTTGTACATCCTTCAATCATATCCCAATTTGTTCTTAAGGGGGGATGTTAGGATATTCTAACACATAGGAAATAATTAAGTATAACTTGGTCTATTGTATAGTTAGGTAAAATGTGTTTCTTTAATATGTACTTTTTGTAACTTACAATTCAAAGGTCATGATATGTTCTAGACATGAAGTGATCTGACGGTTCATTCTCTCCTTGGTATGACTGATATTTGATCTGTGGCTTAACACCTGATTGGTCCATGATCTCTATTTAAATAGCATGGAGGGTCGTTTGTTAGGTGACCACTCATGAGATTATCTTATGTAAATTTTCTTTCTTTTACATTAATAAATTGCCTGAAGTGGCCGCGTTGGCTCAGGTCATGGATTGTTTCCCTCTTTGAGATTTTTAACCATGTCAAGAAAACTGGTGTATTGATCTGTGATCTGTTTGTGAGGGTATCTTTGGTGTTCCATTCTGAAATACTTACCCTATAAATTCTTACAATTTACATGTAAATTAATTAAATTTATTATTTAATAAATATAATAAACATGTATTAAAAATATTTATATTATAAATAAAATAACAAAAAAACAAATCCTAAAACCATATCTATTGAATGTGTAAAATATTATGACCCTATCTCTTGAAGGATCCATGTATAACCTTATTCCAGAAAAGTATTTAAAATGTAATATAATATTACAAAGGTTAAAATGGGGAGAACCCTTGTTCACGTCATGACTTCACGAAACCCATGTTATGAACACCATTATATATAAAACATTACATGACGCTATTGACTATTCAATCGACCATCAACCTTCATTTGACAAATCCAAAAAACAAGCCATCAAAACTGGAACAACAATTTCTCTAACCTAGGACGTTACATTTCTTTTGTCTTGGTTACCGGCCCACGAGTTGCTTATTAAATTGTTGATTTGGTTCTTGGCAAGAATGGGAGAGACCGAGGGTCACATAAGGCTTGAGGTATATGACGAAAGGTGGATGGTCTTGATTCTTTAAAAAAATGTATTAAAGATGGGCAAGCCTCTCTCTCCATTCACGTGGGATTCAATCCACATATCTCATCAATGTTGACCCCTTTAATGAACTCTGTTTTATTTTATAAAAAATTTATCTACTAAAAAAACCTTCACTAGTAAATCATCAATGTTGGCCCCTTTAATGATCTAATTTTAGAAGGCTATATTTCGAGATATAATGCACCAAATCAGACCCATGAAGGATTGTTGGAAATATAATTTAGAGGAAAACAATCTAGAGATAATTTTTCAACAAAATATGAACATTTAATACCCCAAATAATTAGTAGAAAATTGGGTTGCAATTTTGTAACCAATTTAATTTTATGAAATAATTTTTTTGGAAGATTTTCATTTTTTAGGAGGTTTTTTTTGTTAGTGATTCATTTCTAGATTGTTCATTAGCCAATGATATCATATCAAAGAGCCATCAAGAGCTTAAATTTAGTGTTTATTAATTACTTAAATGAAATTTTATATTGTTTGTTTATTTTCGATAGTTTTGGAATTTATGTTTTTGTTCACAAATTATATATGATTTTAATCATATTTTCATTAATTTGTTTACAAGATTGGTTAGTGTTGTCATGACTAAGAGATTTAGAGATGTAGGATTGGAGAAACAAAGAAAAAGTAAGAATTTTCTCAACTCTCAAATTAGATCTCTTTTTTTACTCAACTCTAATTGAAACAAATTCCATTTTTGAAAATGACTTGTAAAAATTATAAATAAGAGTTCTAAATATGAGCCAACGCTTCCTTTTTCTACAAGTCGTGTACTCTTTGCACTATTGTAAAGAGTATTTGCTTCCTGTAGGATTATTAGGAACACTTAGATCTGATCTTGACGGTTTTTCTTTCTAAGATTAAATCTTTGTTATAGAGGTAGATTTCACACTATTTTGGCTCTATTCTCTATTGACAGAGCTTGATGTCTTGGGAGGATTGTTAGATAACTCTAATTTGTAATATATAGATCATGGGACACACAGATTCATGACTGTATTTCATTTAAAACACTATTACTTGTTTGAATATAATATTATTCTTTTGTTGATAGCAAATTTGTGCTAGTGATTGCATTTTATAGCACTATTGTTAGATGTGAAAATCCATGCTTATATGGACTACTATCTAATTTTATAATTGCATAAACCCGTCATTTATCTCTCGATTTTATCATGTATTTAAAAAATATCTGAGTAACTATTTACACAAAAAAATTGCCATCATAAGTCAATTTAACAACCATTACATTTGTGTGAACTACTTCCATGTTTTAGTGGCTCACAATTTTTTATTTTTAGTATTTTAATGGAGTGTGCACAACGCTAGATAATATTAGTTATTAGATCTACTTCAACAATTTGATATTGACCACAAATTGCATGTTAAATCCCCATTATTTGGTATTTAGGAACTCCTTCTTATGCGCTAAGTTAGAATAGTTTTATTTATTCTACTTTTTCCCCATACCATTTAGATATAGATTTAGTTTAATTCATTTTAAACAAAAGTATCATTATATAGGAGCAAACATCTAGTGGTCGGGTTGAGCCCTTATTTCATATAACGTGAAAGATTTCCTTTCAAAATGGCCAAAGAAGGGAAAGTATTTTCTTCACCCGTTAGTAAAACCAATAGATACCACACACTAGAAAGTTAAAGCTAGATTTAGAGTTAGTTCATGAATTCATGTTAGTTTTAGATTAGCTTATGCATATAGTTTTAGGTTAATTTCAGGTTGAGGCACCTTGTCCTATAACTGGCTGAAATCACCATTGCGAACATATAAGGGTTTAATTTGGGCCTTGACCTGATGATCTCCTTAATGTTGATCATGGTCAATTTTTTCCATCAACAATTTCCAGTGGCAATTCACACTTCCTAACATTGCATGATGTCTTCACTGTAAAAAAGGGGCTCAATAAAGGTTTGTGCAATCCTTTTATTTTATCTAAGTAAATACCACTTGATGTGATGTGATAGAGGAGGAAACCACACAATAAAATAATAGAACATAATAGAGCTATGAATCTCCAACTCGAGTTAATTGAATTAAATTGCTTGAGGGTATATCATTAAATAGACCCGAACCCACTAATAATAGATATGATAATATTAACTCACACATGCATGACTAACTATTCCTAATTTAGAATTTTTGTAAATTGCTAGAAAATATGAGTAAGTGTGAGTAACAGGGAGTAATTAATATATTCCAACACTCCCCCTTAATCACGACCATTATTTCTTGTTGGTATAAGTCTCAACTATTCTTATAATACTTGAGATAAATTCAAAATTTGATTTTACTTTTGCATGATTGTGTAGTTTGTTCATGACTCTATGCAGTACAAGTTTTTTCTTCCTTTTACTCCAAATTTTATATTCTGCAAAAAAAAATATTCTTTTTCAACTTCAACTTCACTCTTTTCTTCTTCAATATTTCTTTGTCTTATTTTTCATTTTCGTCTAGATTTTCTTCTGCATCTACTTGTGCGTTAACTGCTATTGGTTGAACTTTTATGTAAATCATTATAAGATCAAATCAATATCATCATTTTTTCATATCTTCTTCTATTGTTACAATAACTTCAACGAATCTGATGGTTTCCTTCATTTTTTCTAATATAGTTATGGTAAATTTTCCATAACCACTTTCATATTTATCATACTTGGTATTTGCAAGAAACTCTTCAAGAAAAGCTAAGTTTACCTCATTGTCAAATTTAACTTTCACTAATAGGTTCTTCTCATTGGTCATTGCTATTGCTGCAATGAAAAATTTAATTTCTACATCTTCTAACTCCAATTTTTTCTTCCACACATGTATATGGATTGTGGGATTTACTTTCTTCATCATTTTGATACTAATTTTATGTTTCTATAGGCTCTTTCCACAACATCTCCAGTTTTTTCAATGATGTCAAAATCTTATCTTTATCCTATTACAATAGAAGTTTCATTAATAATTGCAATGCTTTTTGAATGGTGTTGCTCCTCCTTTCATTATATGTTATTTCTAGAATATTCCAAGCTTCTTTAGACATGGTTGTTACTAAAATATTTGGAAGAATGTTTTCATCCAACCCTTGTTGAATGAGAAACAGTATTGTTGCATCATCCTTCCAATTCACAAATAGATGTTCATTTTGATATTGTGTCATTGACTCATATGCTATTTGACTTTAGGGTTCCTCAAACCCTTTCAAAACAATATCCCATAATTGTTCTATGCACAACTTGGTTCTCATCTTAATGACCCAAAACTCATAATTTTTACTAATAAATTTAGGAAGATGTAGAATATAAGAATTTATAAAAAAATCCATGCTCATAAATTTGAAGAGAAATCACTCACCTTAAAATAAACTCTGAAAAGAAAACCTTTTATTAAAGGAAATAAATGACTTTTTAATCTCTCAACTTAATATTTTATTTTTTATATAGTATTAAAAAAACCAATTTCAATAAATATCTCATAAAAAAATGTACGTAATAGCAATTCATAAACAATATTATGATTATACGCTTTTGAAACGATTATTATAAAGTGAAAATGGAAATTTAACCTCTAGAAAAATTTCTCCAAATGATTTTTTTTAAGTCTCTCACAACTCCACATTGAATTATTCACAAAATCACAATGATGGTTCATGACCATAGCTAGGTGACCTAGGTGGATATGTATAAATTGATAAAAATTGATGGTCTTAAATGTTGATGAATTAATCACCATGATGAAGATCTCGTTGAGAGCTTTCCAACGACACTTTAACGAGGTCGAACATATGTCATATGAGAAAGTTATGGCCATTTGAATTGTGTTAAAATAGGTAAAAATATGTGTAGGACTTGAAATGTGGCATCACCAAAGGCTAACACATGCAAATATGGATGTTGATGTGGTTGTATGGATAGTGACAGGTAATAGTGTGGACACTAACATGACATGTTGACTAGAATGTATGAGCACTAATGTGGCACTATTGATTGTACATATTAGCAAATGTAACATTGTTGACTATGTATATTGATGTGGATACCATGAAGACCAATTATAGGATGCCACATGGCACCACTAATAAAGTGAGTATGGGTTGAAGTTGGTAAAACCAACTCATGAAAGGTTCAGTTTGGCATGTTTGAATACCTGAACTCCTTACAACAAACACAATGGATTATCATTGAACCAATGAATGATTGTTGGAAAATATATTAGAAAAAAATATTTTTAAACTTTGGAATGTAATAACTATTGAAAAACAACATCATTAGGGATTGACCCCATAACCTTTTCCTGCCAATACAAGGACCCAACCAACAAGTCAATGAACATCTTGTGATAGTGGGTCGGGTAATTTATATTTAACCTTTGCATATTATGTGATGTATAAAAGTGGACAAGACGCAGGTTCAACCCAACAACCTCCACAAACATAATACAATGACTTAACCATCGTGACAAAAAATTTCTTTGTATGGTGAGGTTGATAATATTGTAATTAAATTGGAATATTTACATAGCCTACAAATTTAGAAACAACATACATGTTTGACCCCTCGACCTATTCTATATAACCAAGGGTTTTATCTAGTGCACCAAGGGGTGCTATTTTTTGGAATATTTTGACACTATATTATTTTAGAGTGTTAATTTTACTATGTAAATTGTATAATAGAGTATTTTTAGGACATTTGATGGTAGCCCAAGAATGAGTGGTAGCTTACATGATTTCCACAACCTTTGTAGCAAATTTGAACACAAATTTGTTTGTAGGTTCCAGACCATGTGGATATAACAAGCATTTTTTGCATCTCATAATGGATTTGTTCCTCACTAGGAGTGGACCTGGATATGTAGCTCAAGATGGATGAACTCCATTATAAACTTCTTTGTCTTGTATCTATTACCTTTTTCTATTCATTTCTTCAATTCAACTTTTCAATTTCTCATTAACCTTTAAAATTAAACCCAAATTCAATCCACACTTATAATTGTTTTCAAATTAGTTAGTAACTTTCAAATCAAGTTTGGTATCAGAGCAGGATTGATAGGATTTGAAAGTGTGAATGCTTATCATATCTAAGCTTAAGCATGGAGAAGTATCAATTGAAAGGTACAATATTGAATTGAGGCACACTACTCAAAGACAAAAAGTGTCATCACCAAAAGGAGGGAATCTTTTTTTATTCTGAAGGGGGTTTTGTTGAAGCAGTCATGACAATCAAAGCTATAGTGAAGGAGATGTAGTGAGGATGGAAGAAGCTCAAGGAAAGTCATTCATTTGTAAAAGTTGAAGGAGAAGGAGTTGGTGATGATACTCCTAAGATTCCTCTGCCCCATCATCCTCTTTTTCGATTCCTAGTGAAAGTTATTCTTTAAGGAAGTGTTTTGATAAAATTACATTTAATTTACATTTATTGAAACTAAACATTAAATTTGATTTTCCAATGTATGATGTTGAACTTAATGCAAAAAAAAATTGGATAGCTAGATTAGACAACTTGAAGTCTATTGTAGGATTTAGAAGATTGTTGGTGGTAATGCAAATATCCAACTAGACACTCTTCAATGGGGAGACACAACATTGATTTGGCGAGAGAGTAGAAATCAAGAAGACCTCCCTCAAAATGGTAAAATAATTTCTTCTTGCCATGAGTGCATACCTACATGAAAGAAATAATTTTATCCATTAGGTTATATGCAACCAACAATAATAGATTGGAAAAACTAAATGAAAGCTAAAGGAAAAAGTGTACAAGGTTATATTTAGGAGTTTAGAAAAATGGCACTAACATTGGGCATTCCTCTTTATACACAAGAAACTTTGTTGAAGTACATTGGTGGGTTACGCACTCATTTGAAGCATACTATAAGATTATGTTTAATTCAACTAATCTTGATAAAGTTTGTGTACAAGAAACTATATTGAGTGAGATATATGGAATTTTTATGGTGGTTTCTCCACTGAACTCGTTCAGTAAAAGTAAGGCAAGAACAAAGGAAAGGAGAAATTAAAAAGAACAACCATAATGAAGAAAGAGAGTGCAAAACATTTGTGTTCCTATTGTAATAAGGAATGACATGACAAGGATAAATGTTGGAAATGGCATCTAGAACTAAAGCCCAAATTGTTTCGAGATTAGAGGGGTAAAGAAAAGACTATTGCTATAATCTAACAAGATCTTCGATCAAACTCAAGTGATGAAACTAAGATTATAAGTAAGGGAGCATAATGTATATCTTTTGTTGCTAGCTTTAATTCATGTGCTCATTCAAGTTAATCTTATTTCCTAAGAAATTGTTAAGAAATTGGCATTAGAAACTAAACCTCATTCAGAACGATGTCCCTTGGGTTGGGTATGTGAAAATGTTTAATTATAGGTTACTAAGGAATGTAAACTAATATTTGCAATCACATAACGTTTCATAGATGAGGTAGACTTACAAGTGGTTTCACTTAACATTTGTGGGATTAAATTAATATTTGCAATCACATAATGTTTCATAGATGAGGTAGATTTAGAAGTGGTTCCACTTAACATTTGTGGGATTGTTTTGGAAGCCCATATTTATATGATAAGAAGGCCTTTTTTTTTACAGAGAGGGGAATAAGTATTATCTTATCAAAGATGAGATTGAGTTAATTATGAGGGCTCATATGATGAATATTAATTTGTCTATTGTGAATATAAGACAGATAAAAGGGCTAGTAAATGCCAGCAAGGACTTGACACTCATCTCTATAAAAGTTGAGGATAATGATAAATCCAAAGCAATTAAAGAGTGTGATCTTAGATATGAAATACTTAAAATTATTTCTAACTATGATAAAACATTTCAAGGTTAACAAGAATCACAACATGAGGAGTTGTTTCATGCAAGCATTAAGAATCAAAGCTTGCAACCTTTGGTTGATGTTGAAATAGATTCACTGGTTAATGTTGCTGCTATCGTGAAGAGAAATCATATTGTTGATTCATTCTCACTAGCAACTATGTTCATTTTTACTACTATGTATGATTAGTAATTGAGAGGGTAAATATAAATTAAAACTAACCAAATATATATATTCATTTTTACTTTTATTATAGTTTACATTATCACACAATTTAGAATATATTTTACTAGAAAATATATCAACTCTAATTGAACCTAACTCACATATTAATGTCACTAAACACAATTAACATATTACGTACATCTCATTTAACTTATTCATTCTCTGATATGCGCATCTCTTAATTGAATTGTGAGCCAACTGGCTGCATTCATTAAATTCATTTTAGCACGTCTAAACTTTACTGAAGAAGAAATATAGGTTTGGGTAAAACAAGGCTTTTCCTTATAATCAAATTTCAAGAGATACATTTTCCTTTCGATTATTTAGACTCATGGAATTGGCAACAAAGATCAGTGCATTTATTTGTGGTTCTCCATCGGTGATTTCCACAGTGTGGACGTTATAAGTCGATTGTTGATTCTTTGAATATT
>APFE031511450.1:0-17118 GCA_000404065.3 Pinus taeda
TCCTCTTCACAATCGATGTAGAATAATTTCTTCTCAGCACACTTATGACCTTTAGTGTATTTGCTATCACAACTGTAACAAAGTCCTTTTGCCCTTTTTTCTTCCAATTGTTGTGGTGTCAACCTTAGAGGTTGTGGAAGACTAGCGGCAACAAAACTTCTTTATAGTTGTGAGTGGTATGTTTCCTAGTTGCCATAATTTTGCTTTCCATTTTTCTTGCTAACCTGAATGCCTTCTCTAATGAATCAGGTTCCCAAAGGTGAACATCATGTTGGATATTATCCTTTAAAGACCCTATGAACACATCAATCCTATGCTCCTCTGGAATATTTTTTACCCTTATGTTCAATTTTTGGAACTCCTCAATGTGCTCCATTATTGAACCCTTTTGTTTGAGACTTATCAATTGGCTAAAAAAAGTGTTGCTTTTTGTATCCTCATAATGTGCTATCAATTCTTCCGTAAAAATTGCCCAAGTGATAAATTGTTTACGAGAGCAAAGCCATTGATACCATACAAATTGATTTGGTTCCAAATATAAAGTTGCAATACGTACCTTTTGTGTGTTTTGCACATTATTGCGATCGAAAAATTGCTCCATCTGTAATATCCCTGTTGCGGGATCCTTCCCATCAAACTTCTTCATATCGATTTTTGGAATATGGTGCATCTTCGATCCAACATTAGAGTCTATGAAATCATGATTAACATTTCCTTTGTTTGCATCATGAGTTTCCTTTACTCCCCTTTCACTATTAGTAAGTATTTCTTGTAGAAAATTTGTCAAGTTTTCCTTCAAATCTACCATGTCTGTCTTCAACTCTGTCTTCAAATCTATATTCAAATCATCCATCTTTGCTTCCATGCCCTTTATCTTATATTCCACACCATTTATCTTAGCTTCGGTTAGCTTTTGTGAGCGTGACATTTGTTGCACTTGTTCTTGTAATTTTGATATATCATGTAGCATTTCTTCCTCTTCTTCATGAGTCATGCTAGAGCTTTCAGATTTCTTACTAGGTGTTTGCATTTTCTTTACTCGGGGCATCAGTTACCGATAATAATTCTCTACTATGCTTTTTGAATTCCTTCAAAATAAATTTTCAAACCAATCTTAAGCAAAAATTTAAAAGAATCTACACACTTTTTTTCACTTTGTAGGAGCTCGATATTGCCTCTGATGTATCTCTGTAATTTCGGATCATCTAGTTTTGAAATTACAACCTGCAGTAGCCCTCTGTGTCCTCTTTCCAATGCCACCAATCTGTTTCAAATTGGATTATCCAAGGAAGAGTTATGCAAAATCTCCCACCGTGACCTGCTTATAGACTAGTTCAGTAGAGCGAATTTGTATGACGTACCACGAGTCACTCTTTCAACCTTTGGCTCTAAAAAAATACATACAAGAAACTATAGTCCGTCCTCTTTCTGCACCTTCTTACGAAATTTCAATCCGATGCTCAGAGAGAAAGTTATGATGATTTTCCCTAGGTCACCTGTTTGGAATGTAATTTAGGAGTCTGCAAGAAGACCAACTTCCTCAGATCATATCTCCGCAAATATAGTGCCAAAAGTTCTGAAATTTGGACGCGAGATTCAACGCGATTTCTTCTCAAATGGGTTTTTTTTTTAGCTTCTGAAACGTCGGAGAAAAAAAGTTATAGCGAAAATGTCACGATGACGTGTTTGGAGCAACGAAATCCTAGAATCCAAAGCTCTGATACCAAATGTTATGAAATTAGCTCAAGAAAAAGATAGAAAAGATAGATCCACGCCTTAGAATTCAACCTCTTCGAGGGGGCAACCTCCTTTACATTACATAAATGAACAATTTTTGGATGATACAAATGACAAAACCTCCTTTCTATATATAGGAGTCTAAGGAGTCACAATATAACCGAGCCGACCTAACAATAATGATATAAAGCCACAAAAATAATAATAGAGGGATTCTATTGGACACAGTAATAACAATATGAGGACAATAAGGGCACAACAATATTATAAGGGGTACAACTACAATAATAATGAGATAATCACTAGTATTATAGGGACCCAACACCCATCATAACAATATACAAATAACAAATACCATATACAAATATCATAAAATAAATGTACATACCATTATAATTACAATTACCATTATTAATTTTATTTTCATCATTTTAATTATGCTGACATTTACCTCTATCTATCCAATAAAACTGCGTCCTCCAAACTTATTTTTTGATTTTTAAAAAATAAAGCTATATTTTTACTACGTATTGATTGTATAACGATTTTAAATTTTAACACTTAATTATATTTCTAAAATATAATAAAGCATGAGATTATTAATTAAACTTTCGCAATGAAATTTCTCCTGAATTAAAATAATCATGACAACCTTTTCTACGTACTTTATAATACTTATCTTAAAGAGGAGAATTAGATTCGGTGCGTGTAATGCAATAGCCGCTCACGCTACCATCCCGAAGCGAATACGCTTTCCAGTATTCTATTCGGCAGAGAAAACAGTGAAAACTGAAATGAGGAAAACCAGGAATCTGCTCTTTTTAATCTTTAACGTTGAAGGCGGAGGACAGAAAGAACAAGTAAAACAAAGAATATGCCTCTCTTTTTCTTTAAATGTTCATGGTAGAAAACAGCATCGACTGAAAGAACGAGACAGTAGCTGTAACAAAATTGAATACAGTTTGCTATCAGAGATTCTGAGATTGTGTAAACTGCAGGCTATAAGAGGACGAGAAGGTCAGGAATTCCACTATTTGCAATTCAAGCAGAAGCAGGAGAGGAGATTCAATACTCCGAGTTAAGCTAAACAAGGAAGAGGGCAGTGCCAAAACCAGAATTCGAAAGATGCAGTGGGTGGCGAGAAACCCCTTGAGTTTGAATAGAAGAAACAGCAGCAAGTCCATGGAAACTGCTCATCCTCCTCGTATGGATGTTCAATATAATCAGAACGGTAAGATGGCGCAAAAAGTTTCAAGTTTTTCGGAAACGAATGCAAACCAGCAAATGCAACATGATGATCAGAAGGGAGGAGGGAATTCTAGTGAAGAAACGCTGGTGAGGATTCCAGGACGAGCAGTGGTGCACTTGGTGGAGGCGGGAGAGGAAGATAGCGTGCAGTTGGGCAGCGGCGAATTTTCCATTGTTCGACTTGTTCAGGGGAATACAGGAATCGCCCTGTTTGTTAAAGTTGGAGAAGAAGTGCGTTGGCCTCTCGCCAAGGACGAGCCAACCCTAAAAATCGACTCCCGTCACTACGTCTTCTCCATCCGTCCTCCGCCAGACGAGGAGGCAAATGATGAAGATAAAGAAAAGGATAAAGAAAGCTCTGAGGTTCTGAACTATGGAGTAACGTTTGCAGGCGAAGAGGGTTTGGATTTGCTGGACAGTTGTCTTAGGCAGCACGCTTGTTTTGCGGTGCCACCGGAATCCACAGGCGGTGTGCCCAAAGCCACGCGATCGGCGAAGAACGGTTCGTGTGAGGGAGAGAACACGGAGGGGGCGTACTGGAGTGCATTGGCACCGAAAGTGGAAGACTATAACAGTGTGGTGGCCAAGGCCATTGCTTCGGGGTCAGGGCAGATTATCAAGGGTATATTTTTCTGCACCAACGCTTATGCTTCTCAGGTGCAGAAAGGCGGAGAATTTGTCAGAAGCCGACTAACCAAATCCGAGAGCAAAACGGCCGCAGCCTCTGATCATGAAAAGAAAAAGAATACCGACATCAAGATCAGTTCCCGCACAAAAAGAAACATCCGAAGGTAAGTGATCTTTAGATTTTCTCTGCTTTTTGTTTGGTTCAGGGATAACATCTCCTCTCAACAACCCTGGTCTAAACCCTGTAATTACACTCTCGCATGTAGATATGGCATGATCCAAGTTGAGTTAAAGTGATTTCAATATTAGAAATCGAAAGTGAGAAAGTCAAGTTAGATTTTGTTATGATTTCATATTTGGTAAGTATGGTATTTAGTTGGTCATGGTAATGAGTGTGCTAAAGCTAAGAGCCTCAGCTCTATAGAATATTAAACCTGGAAAGCCAATCATAACAATATGACTTTAATCATAGGTAATTTTTATGTAAGTAGTTAAATTAATTTATATTTATTTAATATTGGATCTATTATAGAGGAATTAAATTTTTTCTCAAGTTTTACACTCAAAAAATTACACTTAGAAAGATTTCTCTCTTCTCACAAAAAAGATTTGATGAGTTTAGATAGAATCAAACTAGTGATATCTTAATATATATACAATATAAAATTTAATATAAATAAATTAAATTAAAATTAAAATTATTAAATTTAAAATATTAATATATATAATTAATATGATTTATTATTATATTAAATTTAATATTAAATTAATCTAAATTATTAAATTAATAATATTAATATAAAATTAAATATAATATTGATTTAATGATGTTTTTACCTAACATAATAACAAAATTTTAATAAAATATTAAATTATATTTTAAAATATATTCAACTTTAGTGTAGAAATATTTATGTTTTTTAAGATTTTAATATGTCCTAGGATATGACTTTTCTTTTTAAAAATTTATTTTATAAATGCTTATTAAAAGAAATATTAAAAGATTTTGGAGCAAGATTGTTGATTCTTCCTAGTGAATTAACTTTTTTCTTTTGATTTAAAAATGACATTGGTTTTAGTAACGAGTAAGAATATTTAAAATTTTAATTTGGAATTTTAATGTGGTTAATTTTTCTTTTTTGTTAAAAGTAAATTTTTGATCCATTCAAATTCACGAATATGATAAACTAACTATTAAAAGCATGAAATAATTTACTATCCATTCAAATACATAATAAAATTGTAATAATTAATCTTAATCCATTAATAAAATTATATATAATTTAAAATTGATAAAGATTAAGAAAATTATTTTTATTATTTTTTGGAACTTTACATATATAATGGGCTGTAAAATAAACCTCTAGACAATTATTGTAATGAATGTGTATCCTCAACTCTATATGAATAGTTGTATATAAAAAAATAAAAAAAATGATTGTAATGAGTGTCTATCCTCAACTCTAGATGGATAGTTGTATATGAAAAAATTAAAATTTTATGACCAGAAGTTTAATTTTGCGCCACCCTCTCTTCCTTTCCATCAAACCCTAATTCTGGATATTGAATGTTGGTATCAAAATATTATGTGTAGGGTTAAAAAGTTCCTTTCCATTAAACCCTAATTCTGGATATTGAATGTTGGTGTGGGGTTAAAAAGTTCTGGATATTGAATGTTGGTATCGAAATATTATGTGTAGGGTTAAAAAGCTATCAAAAATGACAGAAGAACTAAGCGGGAATGTGCTGGCGGGGGTGGCCATAGTAAGCAGTGCCGTTACTGCTCCCGTGTTGGGCTCCGAGGCTAGCCAAAAGTTCTGCCGCATGCTACCTAGAGAAGTCCTTCTTGCTTCCTTGGATGCAATCAGTACGTCAATATTCTCCCATTATAACCTCAAAATGTTTCCAACTAAATGTTCTATATGATAGGTATTAGCTACGATAATAATTGGGTTTCTAATTATTGAATTTCAGACAAAGTTTTAGAAGCTGCAGAAGCAGCAGGGAAGGATGCCCTGTCAGCGGCTTCTGATGCTACAGTTGATGTTGTTACACAGAGGTACTGCATTTTGGGTTCGGTCTGTACAGTTTTCTGGACCCAGAAATGTTTGTTTGTGTGCAGGTTAACATTGAGAGCATGGGTTTCATGAGTGCAGGTTTGGGGATGACGCAGGAGAGGCGACACATGACACATTTGAAGTTGCGGGGCATGTAATTGGAACTGCTTGGAACGTCACCAAGGTTCGGAAGGCTATCAATCCTGCAACGAATGGAACGTTATCAGCATCCGCTATGAAGCTTTTGAATCTGAAGAATGCTAGCAAAGCAATCACTACTGCATCCAAATAAATTTACGTTGACTATTTTGTTGGCATTGAATTGCTTCTATTTTTAATACACTCTGCAAGAAGGAAGATGATTTTCCATGAGTTTAAATGGGCTTCATGTAAAAGCTGTGATTTGGAGTATCAAGGGAGAATCTGTATGTACGATGCTTAAGTTTTATTAAGTTTATTAGTGTCATAGTATATTTAGTTTATTATTATTATTTTATTTTAAAGTTATGGTTAAGTTAGATGTCAAATTAGTATCGGTTACATTTTTGATGTTGAGATAAAGAATTATTTCTGCACAGCTATTTGACTGTTAAATCTATTGAGACATACATATTTTACTTCTTTTGGTTTTTAAACTTGTGATTTTTTAGGAGAAAAGAAACACATACTCTTAACCATTAAAAACCTACTAAAACTGTATATAAACCAGACAAAAAACTATATATAAACCAAACCAATCCAGAATAATTTATTAATTTATTTAGCTACCAAATTACTTAATCTTTATTTTAAAATCACTTTAAGATATCCTATTGATATTAAAATAACTTTAAATAACTTAGTTTACAATGGTCACTCTTTGTTTTGTTTTGTTATTATAATTATAACTATAATTATAATTATTATAAGTATGGCATAGCTCTGCAAGATAGCACCCCAGCTACATTTCCAGAAAGAAATTTTCGAACAGAAGTTGTGCGAAAGCCAACGATTCATTCTAATCGTCCAAGGGAGTAACATTGTGTTTCATGTATCTCTCTGACAACACTCGAATCTGGTTGTTTCTTTCCTGGTATGGAAGCCATAAGTGTGACCAGTCTGTAGCAAAATATCCTTGCAACTTGCTAGACCAGTCTTTGTTGAGCAGTAACCCGTATGCTTCTGGGATGTCCATGATCACAATGTTGATGCACTATTGAACTCGCCCGTCAGACGATAACCAAATGATCACATCCCAGAGTTCACCAATGGCTAGTACGCATGTTTGGTCAATTTGGATGATATGCACGGTTGTAATGCTCCATTGCATACTGATGTTCTTAGCAATGGAGAGTGGCGTGACATTAACTGATGCACCAAAGTCAACCAAACAATTGTGGACATTGAAGTTGAATATTTCAAAAGATAACAAAAATGGTGGGTATATCAAGTTCGCGTCTTCCATGCGAAGTGCGTTGAGTACATATGTGAGAGATCTATGCTGGAAGAGGCAACATTGTCTGTGGAGGTTCACCCCAGTGCATGCAAAAGAATATCTCGGTGACTCCTGAGTTTGGTGAGTTGTACAGAGAGATGTTCGCATAGGTCTTCTTCATGTCTTCAACAATATTTTCATTCAAAGCGGGAAGACTCACCGAGTTTTCTAGGGGAAGACTTGTGTTTGTATTGTCTGGTGGAGTGTTTTGAAGTAAGCTGCTCATGGACATATCCTTCATTGGAGTTGTCTTCCTATACTTGCTTTGTGTTTTCTGTGTTGAGGATGATGATGGATCAATTTTTCTGATCATTTTCTTGAACTTCTCTTTCGGTATCTCAATCACATTAGAAGCCCCTTGACTTCTCAAGTTATTTCAACCGTTCTGTTTTGGGATCTCCTTCTTGGTGGGTTTTTTCTTCTAGGTAGTGTTTAGACATTAATACATGTTAACCACGTGCCCAAAGCTTGGAGCTTAATCAGATGTAGCATCTTATTCGTCATCTTCATCTTCTAGCTGAACCTACTCACTTGCGTTAAAATGATCATTCATCCTTGACGCCAAGGAGCCCATAACTCGGTTCGAATTTATGTAACAATCCTAGTGAAAATTCCATGTAAAAATATATAAATACCATAGATGATGGGACACATATTCCAAGTTGAATGGTGGGCAAGACATCCTAGGGGGGTGTTCATTTGATTGTTTATGGCTAAGGAAATTGGCAAAGGCAATGGCTAAGGAATTAAAGAGGCAAAAAGTTATTCTGGCACATTTATTTATGAAAATAATGGAAATTAGGAGAAAAAGTAGGTGAAAGGTCACAGGTTGCATGTGAGGAGAAAAATAAAGGAAAATAATGGAAATTAGGAGAAAAAGTAGGTGAAAGATCACAGGTTGCATATGAGGAGGAAATTGAAGGAAAATAATCGAAAATGAAGAAAAATTGAGGCCTCATTAATAACAATGCTTATGAGGATCACTGGGAAAGAGTTGGTCAATTTAGTTTTGGAGCTCTCTCATTATTCTCTCTCTCTCTCTCATACTCTTGGTTACTTAGAGTTTTTTTGGAGCACTTTGGCATTGGAGCAATAAAGGCAAAGAAGGCAAGAGGAAGCAAAGATCAAGCAGGGAAAGGTAGGATCAAGCAAGTACAACAGGCTTCATTGTAGGTATCAACTTGCATGTGTATTTTCCTTGCTAGATTTAGCATGCATGGGATTGCATGTGTATTTTCCTTGCTATATTTGGCATGCATTGGATTGCAAGTGTTTCTTTTCTACCATGGCATGGGTTTTGCTAGGTGTGACAATATTTTCAGCCTAGCCTTTCCATTTCTTGATAGCTTTGATGAGATGGGTTCTCTCATGCGTTTTGTGGGGGATGGCCGGATTGGATTCGAAGCTCAGTGGGGTGGATCTCCGAATTGACAAACACATGGTGGTAGTGGTCCTTGAACTAGACTGAGGATGCACGAAGCCACTAGCCTAGTAACCCCTGAACCAGACTGTGGGTTGCGGTAAAGTCAGATTGTGTGCCTCGGTGGGCCTAGGAATCCTTGCTAGTGAATGACGGGATATATGGTAAAGCTGAGAGGTGTATTTTCTCTCCATTGGGCCTAGTGATTCCAGGATGGAATGCATGGTAAAGCCTGGAGAGTATGTCTCGGTGTAAGGCGTAGTGATCCCTAGATCAGACTGCAGATGCACGGTAAATCCTGAGAGACTGTGAGGCACTCAAATTCCACACTTTGTAGGTGGAGAACTCTGGTGGCATCCACATTGATTGGTATTTTTTGATGTGTTCTATGAGTCCCACATTCATGCTTGGAACATGGCATGGAGGTGATTGGATGAAGAGAGACTTGGCTTAACCAATCTATCGTCGGGTGGAATGTGGTAGTCCCATCATCGATTGGTTCATTGCATTATTAATGAAAAATTCATTCCCTTGATTCTCATGTGCAAATGTATTGATGTATATATGGATTTTGATGGTTGATATGTCCATTGTATTTATTTTCCAATTATGTTTTTTTTTTTATATGCAAATTCACCTCGGAGGGTGTTACAAGTGGTATTAGAGCATGGTTCAAACACTTGGAATGGATGGGCTCTATCATAGGTAAAATGAAGAACAAAGGTTAATTTTTAGACATTTATGTCATATCTGTTATAAATTTTCTTCTGTGGAATATTAGAAGTCAAGAATTTGTCCATAATGAAGGTAAATACCAATGATTATGTGGTATAAATTTAAGATATTGGGTCGCAACAATTTAGGAGATATGAGCAGAGGGAGTCGAGCCTTCTAAATGCTCCTAAAATTAGGTCTCAAACATGTCATGCTGACATTTTTGTTATAACTTTTATTATGGGATCTCTCAAGAGTTGAAATTTTTTCCACAATGAGAGGAAATACCACTTATATTGTGATAAAAATTTCAGACATTTATTCGATAATATTTTAGGAGATATGGCCAGTGTAAATCGAGCTTTCTGGATACTCCTAGAATTGTGCACCAAATAGGATAGTGTTGGTATTTTCTTATAACTTTTCATATATGAAATATCAGAATTTAAAACTTGAACCATAGTGAGGGAAAATACCACTGATCATATGATTCAGTTTCCATAACTTGTACTACTACAACTTAGGATATATGCATTGAATCATTTGCTATATTGGTTTGCATGCAAAGTGTTTGATGAATTGCTTAAATGGTTCAATGATTAATTGCATACAAACTATTTTATAAAATGCCCCAATGAGTATGTTGTTTGTGGTTGGGGATAACATTGATGTGTAATAGTATTTCTGTAGTGATATATGCTTACTTTTATGAAAATACTTTGCTATATTAGTTTGCAAGTAAAGTGTTTGAAGAAATGCTTACATTCAAATGTAATAGTATAGTAGTTGTATGAAGAAAATGTAAAAGTATGGTAATTGTTTGAAGAAAATGTTATTTTTTAAATGCAATAGTATTGTAGTATGATAATGTGGATGTAGCTGATCTATGCCTATTTGCATGCAAATAATTTGAAGAGTTACATGTAGGGAATTTGAAAGGTTGCATGCAACGAATTTGAAAAGTTGCATGTAAGGAAATGGAAAAGTGGCATGTTCTTAGTTATTATGTTACAAGTGGAATAAGTGAAATGTTTTGACTTAATCTCATACAAAATGTATGAGAAATGAAAAATCAATTTCTTTTCAAGTGTGGTTAAAATTAGTCGAGCTTCGGAGATCCCATTTCCATAATTGGGCATTGGAGATCAGACCATTATAGTAGCTTCTCCTTCTACTTTAGCATGGACCATGGATAGTAAGGGAGTATGTTTATAGGTTGTTAGTATTTGTGAATATTGATTTCAAATTAATAGACACGATGTATTGATTTTTGGAACATTCGATTGACTGTTTATGGATCATATGTCGCTTACATGTTGATTTCATGATACCTACTTACATCCTTGTATGTTAGGTTACTTTTTTGAATATTTTGATTACATGTATCAATCTTGTAGGTTGATTACAAGAATTGATCGCTTATGTTCGACTACATGCGTTTATGCGTAGGTGTAGTTGATTTGGCATTGCTTATGCATATTGTTGGTTGCATGTGGAAATGTGCACAATGGAGTAATGGTTGTTGTCATGCATGAGGTCATGGTTTGTGTACTTGATATGGTCATGCATTGATGGTTAGACTCTAGCTAGAATGATGTGTATATGGTTTGCTACTCATCTTTTATGTGTGTATATGCAGTTGTTATGCATGTATGGTCTTGATTATGATTATGCATGTATAGTAGGTCAAACATGCCTTGTGAAGTCATCGTATGCAATTTAGGTCATCATGGTGGTATTAGTTGTTATGATGCTAATGATTTAGTTGAGATAAAGAAAGAAATGCAGATCATCAAAGTGAAGTTGCAGCATTGGACCTCGAGGCAATGGCAGATCATCATATTAGTATTGCATTTGGGCATGCAGGTATGTAAGTTAAGGATTTTTATATGCATTAGGTTTATGTACATGTCTTTTGATGTTATGGTTACATTTATAATAGTTGTTGGTTGATTAGTGTAGTTATATGCACATGTGTTAGATAGTCAAGAATGATAGTAACTTGTAGTTGTATGTATTGCTATTTTTGTTTTATATTAGATAAATTGATGATTATGCTATATGTTGCTGATGAGTATGTTATAGGTTAACTTGTTGATTGTTATATGACAATTAGCTTGATGATTCAGTTTTGTGTTGTTGATGAGCATGATATATCGCTTATTGTTGTTATATGTTATTAACTTGATGATTGGAGTTATTTCATTGAGATATTGATGCCGTAATTTGGATTGGTCATATGTGTGATGGTTATGTTGATTGCATTGAAGATCTTGATGTTATATGTATTGTGTTAACCTAGTTTGATCTATGCAGATGGTTATGGTTGCGATACTCAGGTATGAGATGACATATTTGTGATGTGGCGTTGTACTAATTTAAACTGATCATACAATGTGATTATTATGCATGAACGACATATGCTTATGAGCCTGTAACATGAACATGTTAGTTAGTTACTATTATGGATATCATGATTTATGTTGACATGTTGTAAAGTTATATCTCGCTAATTAGATTGATTATGTAGACAAGATAGCCTCCCCTGAGGTACACTGAGGTATGAATTTTCTTATGTATTATACTTGGCGTTTCATAGTTGATTATGTTGTCTATTTGATATTTGAGTGTTGGTGCCTATTATATCATTTAATTGATTTATTTAACATGGTATGTTTGCAAGTTGGTATGAATGTTTGATGAATTGCATAAAATGAGTATGTGTTCAAATGATCTTGTTTTAAGATGATTGTACTAAAATATATGTGTTGAGACAGTTGATATGTACTTGATTATACTACGTGATAGTTGTAGTATTATGATTGATGACTATGAGATGACTATGGATTATGACATGGTTGTTTGTAAAAGTTGATTTCAAATTGATAAATATGATTGCCTTGATATTTGGAACATGTGGTTGACATGTGTGAGCATGATGCAGGGAGTTGCATGGCAAAAGAGGTTGCAATGAAATCTGGAAGAAGGCTCGGGTTGAGCTTTCCCTGGGAACCATGGGGATTGAGCCATGGTGTTTGTTGTTAGTCTCGTGCTTTTGGTATTTTATGAATTGTTGAGCTTGATTTGCGACTTTTTTTATGTCTAGTTTCTAGTAGCAGAGGGCCCGCATAACAGTTTTGGGGCTCAAAGCCTGCAATTTTGGGAAAGGTATGGTAAGGACTCTGCGAAGTGTGCGGACCGTGAATTTTAAATGAGTCAAGTCAAAGGGTTGTCCGCACAAAAATAATGTAAATTGAGTTGGCTCGCCTGTTGGGCCTTAGTTTTGGTCTCATTTTGCTCTAAGAAACTTACTTAACCATCTATTTATCATCCATTTTCACTCCATTTATTCCATTTTGATGTATATTTGATGTCCTTTCATGTATTTAGCTTTAATTTGTCAATTTCTAAAGTTTTTATAAAAGTTTGATTTTAAGTGCAAATTTGGCAATTTCAGAAATTCCCGTAATCACTCTATGGTTAATATGGATGCAGGCCACTTGAGAACGAATGGGATACATGAATGAGAAGCTTGGGAACTAGAACCAATCCACCTATGCTTGGTTCCAACAAAACGAGCTTTATTAGGCCTATTTGGAGCTAGTCAATCATGACTAGTTATCCAGAAATCCCATCTAAATAGGGCAGTTTTGGGATTCCATGATATTTGTCATATTTCTTGGGATGAGGGTAGTGAATTCGAATTGAATAGATGGATTAGAGTAGATAAGTTTTTAGATTGAATTTAGATCAATTTGTTTCATGAGACTTCTTATTTAAGAGCCACAACTTTGATGGCTCATACATTGACTTATGATACTTTTATGCTGTGATACTTCTGGTTTGAAGAATTAATTGGAAGACTTGTGCTATTCTCATTTTTCTGCTCAATGCTGTGGATGTGTAACTGATTTAAGCTTCTGATATTACCTCTCAAGTGTGCAAGGGAAGGGTGGAGGGCCCCCATTCCAAGCTAAGTACACTTCATTGTTAACTAGTTTTATTTTCTGCAATTTGTTTAATGTAGAACTGGTTTTCATGGCTTTATTTCAGATTGCTTCATGATTCATGAATGGTATTTGATTGCTTTAGTTGTTAGTTGGTTCATCACTTTATTGAATTGAAGAAACACAAGTGTTCAAGTTGAGCATCTCTTCTGCTGAAATGATGAGTTACAACTAGTTTTCTTGATATGCATGCAAGTGGTTTTGTTATGGTTTTGAATAGTGAGATGAATAACTTATGATGAAATACTTTATGAGTCTCTTAAGTTAAGAGCTTCTTTCATTAACTTATCCATCTCAAATTCTTGATTTTAATCTCTGATTCATTAAGTAATAGTTGAGACAAAGGTGGACTTGTTGAGTCAAGAACCATCTTAATATTCTTCCTCTACTGTAAACAAGCTGAATTAGAGTTATAGGATGTATTGCTTTTGAATAAATTATCTTTTAAATTTTGATTATATTTGATCTTCATACATAGTGAACTTGCCTCAAAGTATAAACAACCTGGATTGATAATAAATACTTGTGTTAGTTTAGGTACATAAATTAGCCCAACATTTTGGCGCCGTTGCCGGGGAGGCAAATATCGGCATAGTCAATAGGAAGATAAAATTCAAAACAAACAAAAACATTAGTTACATTTCTTTTCTTTAATTATGTGTCTTTATGCCTAGATTTAGAGATCCTCAAGGTAGATTTATTAAAAACCCCCCACACATAGAGATAGGATCATCACACACACCAGTTACTGGTAATCCAATCATTGAGGAATTGGTAGAAAAACAAAGACTTGGCCAAAGATTAACTTTGATTGAAAGGAAAACTTTGCTAGCTTGGGAAGCAAAACAAAAACAACCATCAACTTCAGGTAAACAGAAAGAAACTATTAAAGGAAAACCATCTGTTGTTCCATCTATAAGTCAACCTGATTTTGAACAACCTGAATTTTTTCCCAAATTTGAAACAACTGAGCCAATGGCGGAAGAAGGACATGGATCAACTATCCTCACTCCTGAACAACGAATTGAGTATGAAAGACAACAAAGAGAATGGAGGAGGAAAAGAGAGGAGGAGGCAAAACAAGAACATGATAGGAAGATGGAGAATGATCAAAAAATGCAAGAAGATGGTGATCACGAGACTACCTTTGGTTTTCCAATAGTAGGCACAAATGATATATTAGGAGAAGAAGTGAAAATGAAGAATATTCCACCTTCTGTATTGCCAAATTTTTATGGAATGTCCACATAGGATCCCGATGCTTTTATGTTTGAATTTGATATTTTATGTAGAACATATGGGTATACTGATGACGTCCATAAACTTCGTCTTTTTCCTGCAACACTAAAAACAACAGCTTTAAAATGGTTCATGGGTTTAGGAGGACAAACAATAAATTCTTGGGATAACATGAGAAAAGTTTTCCTTAAAAAATATCAAGCTTATTGTCGATCTAGAGATTCTAAGGAAGATGTTTTTCGAATGACACAACAAGAAGATGAAAGTTTAGTGGAATATTTGGAAAGGTTTGCATATAATTTGCAAAAATCTAAACAACACTCTTTAAACCAAGATACCATTCGAACAATCTTTCTCAAAGGTGTAATGGATGAATACCTTGACATTCTGAATGTAATGGGTAAAGGAGACATTTCAAATTTACCATTTGAAGAAATTGTGGAATTATGTCAAAAGTATTCTAGAGGAAGATCGAAAACTGGGAAAAGAGAAGTAAGCTCAAAGGCAGCAAAATTAGCTGCAGGAGGGATCACGAGAGCTGAGATAGGAAGTTTATTGGAAAACTTTAAAACAGACCTCTTAAGTACATTAGGAACACAAGTGGATGTTCTTAATGCAAAGAAGAAGAAAGAAGAACAAGAACAAGCCTTAGAAATCTTTTGTTCCAAGTGTAGGAAGAAACATCCATTAAGAGAGTGCCCTTTGGATAATATCCAGGTATGTGGTCTTTGTACAGAAAATCATTCCACAGAAAATTGTCAAAAATTGAAAGAATTGCAAATGAATTCAGTGGAAGAAGTGCCAGGAATAAAAGGATTTTATTATGTAGCACCTCGGAGACCATGGCAACCTAGGATGCCTCAGCAAACTCCACAGCAATTCCCTCAACAAAGTTACCTCTATCCACCTCAAAATATTTGGACTCCTCCAATGCCATGGCAAGCTTGGCCTCCACAACAATATTCCCAACAACCTGCACAAGGTTGGAGAGGATATGGTTATGGGAATCAACCACCTCAGCAATATCAACAATACCAGCAACAATACCAACAGCGATTTTCATACCCACCATATCCTCCATCCATGCCATTTCCGCAACAAAATTATGCATACCCGCCATCCATTCCATTTCCACAGCAGAATCCACCACCATTGTTGCCACAACAACAACAGTTACAGTTACCATCAAATCAACCCAGACCAACGCAATTGTCAGCCCAACCGGTGGCCAATCCGAATAACAAAGTGGACAAATCTACATACACTGTAGAGGAAGCAGCATATTTTCCAACTTACTCTATTCTTCCTCTGAATGATGTCCATTTAAGGTCTGGTAAAGTGCTTAAAAAGGATTCTCCGCCAATTGTAGAAGAACCAACTGAACAAGGAGAATCATCTGAAACAACACAAACTGAAATACAAGTTCAGAAAGGGAAATCAATTACAACTCAAACACCACCTTACCCTGAAAGGTTAGTGGAACAATCAAAAGAAATAACCCTTCCTGAATTTGATATTTTAGATGAATTAAAGAATACATATGTGAAAATTCCTTTGTTAAAAGCAATCAAAGAAATACCTATATATGCTAAAACAATAAAGGAATTATGCATTAAGAAATCAGGGAGAAAAAGAAAGGATCCCACTACAATTCAAGTGATTGGTAAGCTAGCAAGCCTTATGTCGACACAAACTACTGTAGAAAAATATCTTGATCCTGGTATCCCTATGGTTACCATATCAATTAATAATCTCTCAGTACCAAACACATTAATAGACTTGGGAGCAACTATCAATGTAATGACATTAGAGACAATTAAAGCTTTGCAATTAAACGACATTAGAACAACTTCAACAGTATTAGAACTAGCAGACAGATCAAAAGTTGTTCCGGAAGGAATATTAGAAGACATCATAGTCTCTTTGGATTCATGGGAATATCATGTTGACTTCCTTATTCTGCAACCAAAAACAAATCTGGGAGGACATCCTCTAATTTTAGGCAGACCATGGTTAGCCTACCGCTGATGCCTTTATAGGATGCAGATCAGGAAGTATGATTATCTCACATGGAGATGAGAAGAAACATATCACTCTTTATTCACCTGCACAATCAACTTCTTTAGAATCAGTACTTGAAACTCAAGAAAGACAACAAACTAAATCAGTCTTGAGTATAAATCAATTCTATGATTTTAGAGAAGAAGAAGAGAATGAAGACTTAATGGATCTTTTCATTTCGGAACCAAATATTTCAGAGCAGCTTAGAGAAGAACAATATGAAGCTGCAAATAACCTTTTGAATCAGTGTTTCTAGGAAACTTGTACTATTCAAACCTTGCGAAATTCTTTTATAAATATCTTTCCTGTAAACACAATTTCCAATCCAACGATAAAAACAATTGAGGTATATCCTGGGAAACATTTAAATATTGGAAACCAGCTGCAATCAAAACAAGAACAAGAGGTAATTGCATTACTACAAAAATACTCAAAAGCATTTGCCTGGGATTATACTAATATGCAAGGAATCCATCCTAGCACATGTATCCACCACATCTATACTGATGATAAACTTAAACCTGTTAGACAACC